>ML427123.1:0-39677 GCA_005239525.1 Nicotiana knightiana | reverse complement strand
AGAAACATTGGTGCACCTATTTTATACATCGAATGCTGCTAAAACAGTGTGGAAATACTTCACACAAAGAGCTGGAATTTCAATAAAAAGGTTGACACTACACCAAACTATCACTAAATGCTGGGCTGCTCAAGTTATTCCTAGAATCAAGCCAATAATGCAGGCCCTCCCAGCATGTATTTTGTGGGAATTGTGGAAGAGGAGAAACAGTTTGAAATATGGGGAGGTCGTATCAGTCAGTCGAGTAGTATATCAAGTATCTATAACTTTACAAGCACTGGTACAAGTAAGGAAACCAGGACTAAATGTTCCTCATAGATGGTCTGAATTGATCAATATGCTACAGAAGTACACGCCTAAACTTAAACATGAGAAAGTGATATGGAAATTACCTGAAGAAGGATGGATTAAGGTGAACTGTGATGGGGCAAGCAGAGGAAATCCAGGTAGAAGTGGCATTGGATTTTGTCTTAGGGATGATAGGGGTGATGTCAAGTATGCAGCAGGAAGAGAAATAGAGGAAAGTTCAAATAATGAAGCAGAGGTCAAGGCCATGGTTGAAGCATTGAGAGTGTGCAAGGCGATGAATTATTTGCAGATTTGTTTGCAAACAGATTCGATGTTACTAAAAAACATAATAGAAGGATTGTGGAAACCTCCTTGGACTATCATAGACCAGATTGAGGAGATAATGAAATTTAAAGAGGAATACAACATCAACGTTTCACACACATATAGAGAAGGAAATAGACTGGCTGATCATTTAGCAAATTATGCCCTGGATGTAGAAGATATTGAATGCTATGACTATTGGGAGCTAGATGCAATTGGCAGGAGGATAGTAAATGAAGACAAGCACCAATGGCCATATCTCAGGATCAAGGTTGCAAGAAACTAAATGAAACAAAGGGAGGAAGTGAAAGGAGCCTGGAAGATAATGGTTATCATAATCAAGAGGAGAGTGTGATGATCTATTTTGGAGCCTTAGCTTGTCAAGTATCAGATGGATATGAACAAATCAGTAATGAGGAGTTCATGGTTGTCCATTGTTACACTAACTTTGTTGTCTGTTTTGCAGGTACAATCTCAGTGCTACTGTCCTCTGAATTACCAGAATTGGGGATAGCAGTGCCTAGCATTCATTCCACTGGAAGGACAGTCAGGATAGGAAATAACATCGAAGGAAGAAAGAAAAATCACCAGGAAATGATACAATACTTATACCTGTCACTCACTACGACTTCCAAGGGTGGTATTAGCACTATGTGCTCATTCCCTGGAAGAAGGAAAGGTGACATGCATAAGTATGTGGAAGCAAAGATGGAAGAAGGATACCTTATGTAATGCACAACAGTCGTGTTAGAGCAAACACAGATACAGTATAACACAAAAGGTATCAGTTGGTGAAAGATATTAATGAAAACCAAAGAGAATACACATGCAAAAGGAATCAAAAATAGTATAACTGGACTGTCTATAAGTTCAGTATGCTTTACTTGGTTTTCCCTAAGGATAACTGGAACAAACGTGCTCCAAAACTGGGATGGTTATAAGGCAAACTATGGAGACAGACTATGGAGACAGTGAAGCAAGAAGCTGATAGACACAAAAGGGATCGAATTCAAAAAGTTGATATGAAATGCACATTAACATTCTGGATCTTACTTGAAGCAATGATTATGAACTACACATGGATCGAGCAGCACAACATGAGTGATTATCAAGGCAACAAAGTTTACACATTATCTTGGATAGTTCTTATGCAAATTTTAGACAGTAGTGTTCATAGTATTAGTATTTCAGTGTGTAATATCAAGTTTGGGATGTTCAAGCCCAAATTTGATAATAGGATTTATGTAATAGGCATAAATTATGGTTTTGCACCTTGCAAGACGACATGATACTTTGTTTTATTTTACTATATATAAATAAAAACTAGCCCTAGGCACTGCCTAGTGGATTGCTTAAAAAAAAAAATTCAAAAGACCAAATCCTACTAACCCCGAATCCAGTGTCACACAGTCATGAGCTGCTAGTACTTACTACAACCAAAAGAAATGACTAACATAGTCTGAAAAATAAATACGACAAGTAGAAAGGAAAGAGAAGACGAGATCACGGTCTCCATCTGCTACCTCGTCAACTCTGATGAACTGCTGCTACTCACTGACCCGAGCTGAATTCTCCTGTACCTAGATCTGCACATAAGGCGCAGGGGGTAACGTGAGTACACTAACTCAGTAGTAACGAAACAAAACTACGGGCTGAGAGGTAGTGACGAACTAAACCTCCGATAATTCAACAACAGTATATGACTTGGACATGACAGTAACATATCAGGAAATAAAGAATGATGTGTACTCATTAATCAAGCTCTCATAAGGTGGTCCACTCAGTACTAGAATACGGCCTTCAGGCCCAGGGAAGTCCATCCCGGTTATTACATAAACACAAGTGACACAGTCACCAAGTACTGAGGAAAAAGGTTGATCCAGCCCCCACGGAGAAAATCCATCTCCGGAACATAATGATCGGACAAATCCATGTACAAGGAAATCCATCCCTCAATATATGTGCGCTCACTGGGGGTGTATAGACTCTGGAGGGGCTCCTTTCAGTCCAAGCGCTATATCAAACCAACGAAGGCATGATTCCAGGATCGCTCCGGTGTGCAGTCCGACCTCATAACTGTCTCAAAATCAGGCTCCAAGCCTCACTCAGTCAGTACCTTCCAATCTCACTTACAATGCTCTAACATATGAAAATCAGCTCAAACCAATGATAATATAGAATAAACTAGTAACTTACGAGACTGAGGCATGAAACATATACTATAACAAGACTGAGTACATGAAAGCAATAATCACAGATAGAGACAGCAATAATCGACCATTCCGGTCTAAACACATCGGCGTGAAGCCTTAACATTTATACTTAGCATGATTTCTATTTCGTTCAAGGTAAATACCACCTTCACAGTACAAATATCAACCTGAGATAACCATTAGACAGTGTCATGGGATGAGTCAGGCTAAAAATATTCGGTAAACACCCGCATGCCCGTCACTTGGCAAGTGCGTCACCTTAATTAACAGCAATTATCAAATAGTTTGGGGTTTCGAACCCTCAGTTCCAAGTTTGGAAGCGTTACTTACCTCAAAACCGGCTAATACACTACTCCGTAGTGCCCTTGCCTCTAAATTCGGCCTCCGAGTGCTCCAAATCTACCAACAATCAGATGTATATCATTATAATATGCTAGGGAACTAATCGCAATCGAAATGTATCAAAATTACTTTAAAATTCCGAAATTGGTCAAACCCGACCCCCGGGCCCACGTTCCGAAACTCAGAAATTTTTATACAAAACTTTTCTTCATCATCTCACGAGTCCGTACATATAAAGAACACTAAATTCGGAGTCCAAATGACCCCTCAATCACCATTTTAAAGATTCTTAATCCCAAGCACTAATCACCCAATTTACACTGATTTTTTCCTAATTCCACAATAAATCTGACCTTTAATCACATATAAACGAGTTTAGAGTCCAAAAACCTTACCTTGGTGAAGAACTATCGAATCCCCTCTTCAAAACCCTTCCAAAAGCTTCAAACCTGGATGAAATATTGAGAAAATGGCTAAAATTCGCGAAGGCACGTTTTTATATCTTCTGTCCAGTGGGTCGCACCTGTGACCACTTACACGCACCTGCGGATCCCAAGTGCGCACCTGTGAAAAATTCCAAGGACTCAAATTCCGCACCTGCGATCGACCTCCCGCACCTGCGGCCTCGCAGGTGTGGCAAATACCTCGCACCTCCGGAAATCCCCTCACTTAGCCAACTTCTGCACCTGTGGTGCCACGTCCGCTCCTGTGGAACTGCACTTGCGGCTCCCCATCCGCAGGTGCGAAAACACCAGCAATAGAACATCACCAGTGACAAAATCATTCCAAACTCCCCGTTAACCATCTGAAACCATCCCGAGCCCCTCGGGACCCCAACCAAACATACCAACACCTCATATATGATCATTCAAACTTAGTTGCACTCTCGAAACACTAAAAATAACATCAAAACACTATAATCACATCAAATTCAAGCCTAAGAACTTTGAAATTTTCTAAATTCCACCAACGATGCCGAAACTACCCAAAACAACTCCGATTGACCCGAAATTTTGAAGACATATCCAAAATGACATTACGAACCTGTTCCAACTATCGGAATTCTATTCCGACCCCGATAGCCTATTTTCCACTACTAACTGAAAATCGCCAAAAACTAACTTCACCAATTCAAGCCTAATCTTACACCGGACATCACAAGAATATTCTGAACTCACTCTTAAGTCCCAAATCACCTACCGAAGTTATCCGAGCCATAAAATCCGCATTCCGAGGTCGTTTCCCCATAAGTCATCTCTCAGTTGACTTTTCCCATTAATAGGCTATCTTTAAAGGCTACATGACTGAACTCTCACTACAACCCCTTCGATTTCAAGCCTATCGACTCTAACACATCAACAACAGAATAACCAACATATGACAAGTCAATAACAGCAAATAAAATGCAGGTTCTACGTAACGACGGACCGAGTCGTTACAGTTCTTGATTAGGATTTAGCTTTGATTGTATTTTCTCCGACTTGTATAACATTTTGATTCTTAATAATATACTAACATTTTTACTTTGTGTTCTAACGCTCTTTCCATGGAATAAATTTATGTGTCTTATAATTTTTTTAACTTGAATAAAAATTTTACTTTAAAAAATAATTGAATTGGATTCTCTTGCTAAATAATTAATAAAAAAATTTAATTATTTGCTTTTAACATAAAAAATAATGTATTCTATTTGATTGAGATCTTAATATTAGTTCATCTCTTGTTTTGAATATCTAATTTTCATTATAATTTTATCCACTATAAATTTTATTTTTAAAGAGTAGAAGATTGGTATCACATTTCACTTTTAGGTCTTTATATTTGTAGAATCATTAGTGATGCTGACTCTTACCAAAAAAAAATTCCCTCTTTCTCACACATTTATATTCTTAAATATTCTCTTAATTGTTGTTTAATAATTAGGTACTTTTCAGTATTACAGGAAAATTGATAAAAAATATTATTTGAGGAGGAAAATAGTTCAAATATAACATAAGAATATATTATCCTGGGGGTTATTTTTTATCAATTTCAATTTTTTATAAAACCTTCCTACATATTTTTAATAAGAATTTAATAGATGAAATTTTATTAATTTTAAAATATTAAATATTAAAAATTAGCAAAGAAGGTATTGTAGTCCAAAAAATATATCATTTCAGTTATGTAATTTCCGTATGAGTTCTCCCGCTTAATATTCTTGGGTTATTTTAGTATATTAATAATGTATTTATGCAATTATAATATAATAGGCTCTCCTTTTTTTAAATAGATATGGACAATATAATATATTCTAAAATTAAATCACTAATAGGACATTATAATAAGTTTTCGAAATAAATTAGTAATACGAATTTTTAAGAAGTACATCCTAAAAGTAATAGGATTACATGATTAATGATATTTACTTGTTCAATTTTACATGAATTAATTATACTAATAGGACGGAATTAATTATACTAATAGGATTTCTAAGGGTAATCATGTAGGATTCCTAATATGTATTATATCCTAAAACTAATAGGATTATAGCTAATATCTAGAATTTCGGTTATGTCCTTTTACTATGAGTTATTATGATTAATATTATAAAGTTATTATTGTAAACCGACATTGTATTCATGCTTTTATAATAATAATATAGATAAATATAGATAGATAGTGATATAGATATAAACAAATAGATATAAATATAGATTAATTAACATGTATGTTTTAGTACTTTTAAGCAAGAAATATATTATATTTGACTTTTTAGAACTATATTACCGTCATACGTGGACTAACAACACATGTTTAACATAAAACGAGGGTAATTAAGTGGCAAAACAATTACTGATAATTATGGTAAATTTGTGAATATCTACAAGCAAAGAGATCAAAAGAACACATTTCAATTGATTGAAGGTTAAATATGCTTAATCACATATCACAAGGTTCAAATAAAAAATTATCAATAATTTGAGGCACCAAAGTGTTATTAACCCATGAAGAGTCCAATGACAGCCATATGTGTGTTGATTTTTTAAAGAACCCAGCTTTTCAAGTTGTGTTCATTGTTATTATTAAGTAAAATAATAATAATAATAAAATAACAAGAAAGTTAAATTAAACATTAGGTTTCTTCTCTTCCGACCATTTCTTCCCCTTTCAGCATTCAGCAGTCCAGCCGCAGCTCTTCTTCCACTTTGAGGTACTGATTTCTCTTCCTTCGGCGTTTTTTCCGGCAGTACGACTTCGTAGCAACTGATTTCCGGCATAACTGCTCTTTCCTTGTTTTCTTTCACCTATGTTTTCTCTTTTATCTACTGGTCTTTCTTCTTCTGTTTCTTTATTTTTTCAGTTTTTGTATACAAGTAATTGTATATTAACTTCTCTCTATAATTATAATTTACAATTAATTGTTCTTTTCTCTCTTTTATTATAATTACAGGCCACTTTCTCCGCTTGAGTTTAACGAAAAAGATTTAGCGAATGCAGTCAAACAACAAAGATCTGCTTCATTTGGAGGCTGAAGCCTCGCCCTTGGAATCAAAACTTGTCTTCTGCAATAGAGAAGCCGGAAATTTGAAACCTGAACTTTGTGATAAGAAGCCTGACATTTCTTCTGTACCCAAAAGCCAAGTTCTATCAAAGATCAAGGATTTCTTGGGAGTCCTTTCTGAAGATAATAAAAACCTGGAGCTTGCTGCTAAGAACAATCCTCAGAAATATGATATTGAAGCTCTTACAGGGGAAGAATCTGAATACATAGAGATGGACTTAATGTTGGGTGTCGCGGAGCTTCACACACAGGAGGCTGTGTCAGCTGCTGAATCCGCAATAGCAGGTTACCAACCCGTAATCAATCTGGCTACCAGTGATAATGATACAGACAGAAGTGATGAGGATGAAATTTCTGATGATGATGATGATGGAGCTTCTGCTTCTAAGAAAGCAGTGAAGAAGAGGAAGCGACAGTCTGAAAACCGAGCTAATATAGTTGAGCTATCTTAGGCTAATTGGAGCTGTTATTTGTGAGAAATTCAGAAGATAGTAGCAAGTATGCTTCTCTACGATGCTCCTATAAATCTTTTTGGTACATTTGAGGTTGATGTCTTTCGACTATGTTAAATGTGCTTATTTGCTCCTATTCAATCACATAATTACTTATTTATAAAGAGTTTTAACTTGTGTACACTGTATTTTATGCTTGTTACCCGTTTTCAATCAATTAATCTTAATTAGGAATCACAAGCAAATTCCTTTAATTCGACAACTTTTGCTTGCGGACTTGGGCTTAAGCATAACAAGAATCTATTCAGGCAAGATGTGCCATGTAGAGACTCGGATAAAAAGGATTTCCCCACACCTCTAGGAAATGAAACTTGGGGCATTTATGCACTAAACATAGGGGTGTAAAATGGGGCAGGGCAGGTTAGGGCGGGGTGGGGCAAGCCTTGACCTGCTAATACTTTGACCCGCCCTGCCCTATTTAGCATTTTTTCCAAATTTTGCCCTGCCCCGCCCTGCCCTATCCCAACTGTCTTGCGTTTGAGTAGTCCACGGCGGTTCTCTTGGAATAGGTCATGCTCAGCTGGTTTTGAAGGTCATAATACAGCAAAAAGACTAGCCTTTAAAAGGTCGAATTTTAATTAAGCACAAAAATGTTAAACCATATTCGCATCTGAGCCTACTGATTGTACACCACGATAAGGTTCAGTTGAAACACATATTCTCTTATATTAGAGGCCACACTTGACCAGCTTGTTTCATCAACACGTCTGCTGGGGACTTTTCTCATATCCATGTGTTCCACTCTCGCTTCCTCCTGTTAAAATACTAGGAGATTCTGAAAAAAAAAACCACTGTTTAATTCAAAGCTAGCTTCTCGGTCAACGAAATTAGCCAATTTATCGGATGGGAACTGACAAGACAAGGGCGAAGATGTGGAAATGGTTATAATGAATAAGGATAAGTAGAAATTAGCCAATTTTTCGAATGACAATAGAGAAGACAAGGGGAAAACCGAGGGTGAAGAAGACGAAGTGGTTGGTTATAAAGAACAAGGAGAAGAGGAATGTTGGGAATTTAGAAGTAGTGAATATGTGTGTCAAGAGTGAGAGGGACAATGATGAAGTAGTGGTTGTGAAGCATAAGAAGGAGAAGAAGAGGAGGAAGGTGGGTAGTTCAGAGCTGGCAAATAGTGTTATGTTGAATGAGTTTTGTTTGAAAGAAACTCAAAATAGTGCTTGTAAAAATAAAATTGATACCAATCATAGTAATAATGATTGTAAAGATTCTAACTTTAGGGGTAACAACATTAAGAAGCGAAAAGAAAATTCTGTTTTGGAGAATCACTTGAGTAGCAAAAGCTCAGGGCCAATTCGCACCAAGAAATTGGTTTGGTACCTTTTTTTTCCCTTGTTCAATTTTATGATTCGTATGTATGAAAGTGTTTGGGTTTGTGCAGTTTACAGGTTGAGTTTTGAAGGAGCTGATCCCAAGAAATTTGTTGGACTACAATGTGAGGTGTGAATTGATCAAACTTAGAATGATTAGAATGTGCTGTGTACTTTTGTAATTATCAGTTTAAGAGACTAATTGTAGAGTCTTTGTTGATAGGTGTATTGGCCATTAGATGCTGATTGGTACTGGGCATCGTTTTATTTGAGGAATGCCTTTATATGGAAACTGGTCAACACTACACTATGGAACAATAAAGAAGCAGTTTGAGTGATGATCAAGGTCTTTTTGCTGCTCAAGGTCCGTCTTCACGACAAACGATGATAAGTAAGCCAAGGACGAGCGTTGGAATAAGAAAATAGTTGTTAAAACTATTGTATTACATACTTCTGTTATATCGCTCAAGATATCTAATAATATGAGAGCTTCTTAATTACATGATGATAACTTTTCTTAATTATACGTCTTGTTATTTTATTTGCTTATGCTATTCAAGGTGCGGAATAAAATGTGTCTTTTTTTCAAGGATATGCTACTGCCGAAGCCCATTTTTGTCTTTGGGAAAACATGTTTTATTTGACGCAGATTGTGCGATTGTGTGTAAGAGTCACAAGGTATGCAATTCTTTTAGAGGAAAAGGTTACAAATGCAGTTACAACTGCAGCTCTTACATTAAATCAACAACTTGATACGACTATGGTTTTCTGTGAAAAAATTCCCTTTTCTATATATAATAATTGGTCTAAGGATTTTACATCATGTATTTGCCAGCATAAAGAATTTTTACGCTAACAATGTGTGCCAACATTAGTACGTTTGTTTCCCTCTTTCCAGATAAAGAATTTGACGCTCAGGTGATTGAATAATGTATAAAGTATTTTGAAGTCAACAGTACATAATTGGGAATTTACATAAACTTTCTCTCGTTTTCACTTGCACACTTGAACATAGAGCATAGCTAATCACATTCACATATCATATGAAAATCATCAAAGAGTTGTGCAGTAATTTTCTAAGAGAAATGAACAACTTCCAAACTGAGTACAGTCCATTGAAATGGCGTGAAGAACCAAAATTTTGTCTCTACAAAGCTTGACCTACTGCACGAATAAATTTGGTGGACATGCCAAGTTTCTTCGCTACAAGTTAGCAAACACAAACTATAACGTTTTCTCTATAACATTTACTTATTTCTGCTATTGATCTTTGTAGAATATAAACTTAAACAAGAGGCCGACTTGAACCAATTCATTAAACGATATCACTTGTGCAACAAGTCGTATCAAATAGCATTATTAAGATTTATTAATAAATCACGGGGTTTCAATTAATTTTAAATTATCAACATAACTGGCTATTTTCTGGGAATTGGGCCCCCAACTAGTTAAGAAAAGAGGCAGTTCAACATAACAGAAAGCAGCTGAAATCAATAAAACTCAGGAGTAACTCTCTAGACTTGAATGGGGGCATCAGCATACAAGGACAAGAAGGGCAAAACTGCTAGGTAAAATTTGTTTTCTACTAAGTTTTAAATGCCTTTCTAGCAAGATAACCACGTCAGGAGGCTTTGCCAATTGCCATGAGTCACAGATAAATATAGTTTGCTCCTCGCTTCTTGGTCTTCCATAGCTGGTATATAATTTACTTTAGCATATGCTAACCAATCGGCAAAAAGATGAAAGAAGGTTTAAATCACCTTAGATTTTCGGCCAGTGCTTTAGGACATCAATTACTTAATCCCCCGGTCTTGATATGTTGGCCAACGTTCAAATTCAATGAACAGGACATCTCTTCAAGCCTGAGTTCCCGGGTAAAAGTAGTCTACGTTATTTTCCTTGACCCTAAAGTGAAAATTGCGAACCTTAGAATTTGAGCTTCCCAAGTCACAAGCACTTCCCTTATTTAAAACAGTCAGCTGAATGGAAAAAAGACAAAAAGAGCAAAAAAAGAATTAACAAAATGGACTCAGTAATGGAGACAAAACTTGAAGTTACACAAAATAAGGAATTCAAATATCAAGTACATGCTTACTCCATGATCTAAATGTTTTTAAGCGATCTCGATTAATGCAAGTAATCATAAGAATAATAATGCTCTTCAGCAAGATGCCACCATACAAACTGCAGTTATTCTAGGTAAAACAGAGAACGTTATACAATTTCCAGATTTCCTTTTAGCTCTTCAAAGGTTGAAGTTCGTAAACTGATCATTAGGACCAAACAACTGACGGACCAGGTTATTTTGTAAGGATTGTCAATTTTCAGAACACAAACAAATCCCATCTCGTCTTTTTAGAGCACTGGATAATCTTTTCTTTCCCTTTTTTTTCTTGGTGTGTGATTGTTTGGAGGGGGGAAGGGAAGGAAGAGTAGTGTGGATACAAAAGGGAAAAAGAGGAAAGAACAAGAGCAAAATATGAATATAGGGAAAGGGATTAAAGATTAACCTGCCCATGCACGTCACTTGCTAAACCAGTTGCCAAAGGTTCTGCCTTGATTATCACATCCGCGAGGTACTCCAGTTGCAAGATTAATGGCAGTGTATTTGCACTGGAATAGATATCCTCATGATTAAGAGTAACAAGGGAACAGCCCTGGATGAAAAGAATATTAAGAACGTCCCCCAATACAATTTTTTTTTTTTATAAGTTGTAGCTCACATTATTGTATAAATTAGACACGAATTAAAAGTTGATCCAGTTGCAAGATTAATGGCATTTTTTGATAAGTTGCTCACATATTTTGCTTTCAAAGTGTAGCAGTAGTGCAGAAAATCCAACATGTGATTTGATGAACCATTAGCCACCACTTCCATAAGGGAGACGTCGTCAATCATAATTGTAATGGTTCTACTGCCTTCAAGCGACGAATATATTTCTACTGCTTTCTCAATTTCCCCGTACAATGTAAGCAATCCATCTTCTTTTGCTTCCCCTCCATTTCTGTCTAATTATGAATTGAGTGCATCAAACTAACAGGGGCAAATAAAGATAGACAGTTCAGTAGATTAAGATCATTCACATAAAGAACAGATTGTTTAGACACAAAAAAGTAGGGCAGTGTACATGTGACATTATAATGAACTCTTCTGAGTGCAATATAGAGCCACTTTTTTCTATTTATTCCATAGATATGCCTGATTTCCCAAATTCCTAAGAATCAAGTTCTCAAAATGGACAAGCAGCACCAAAACATTTTAAAAACTAAATCACTTGAATTTAGGTCCTTTATTTTAATAATCACTTGAACTTAGGTCCTTTAATCTCCTGCTTAATGGTACCTAAAATTCTCACTAAACGTATACACAAAAAGACTACTGTCAAGACATGGGCAAAGCACGATTACAAGAAAATAGCAAACAATAATTTCATTAAAGTTCATCTATGCTGCTTGACATCTTCACCTGGACACTCCAGCATAAGCATGTCAAGAAATAAGAACCTCTGGTTCTTCCTCTGCACAGCTAAGTTGCAACCCTGTTCAGGAAAGAGGAAAAAGGACTGAGATGCTTTACAAGTATGCAGGATTAAATAAATATCCATTAAAATGACTGAAATGAAAAACAAGAACTCGGAATTTTAAAAACTCCGGAACATATATCCTCCAGTAAAGAATGATGCTAGATGTCAAGCAAATTTGAGTACAATCCCAGTCCATGAGGAAATTTGCTTAATTAAATTTAGCTGCACACAGCTCTTGCTGAGACAAAACATGGAAGAACTGAGAACTGAAACCAGCACGATTATTTTACATGAATTGACAGATTGTGCATTGTTTGATAGATCAATAGAGCATAAAAAGTATACAAAGAATCAAAAAACTGATCCTAATACTGTTAAATGTGACCAGACATCACGGAGAAGTTTCTGAATTTTGATCACTTAAAGGAAAAGCTAGGATGTTTGAGCTAAAAGGAAGGATCTCCCTGATGGGGAAAGCATTCCCATTTTTACATAGAGGAAATGATAAATATTCTCCGAATTCATTGTACCAGCTAATAGACACTCCAACAAATTTGAAACTTTCCTCAAGCTTTAACTGAAAACATTCATTTTCACTAGAAGGATGAAAGGGCTAACTTTACAGAAATAGCAATCTCGAATGGATCTTGGACGATTACGGCATTCTTACAAGACAAAGCTCAAACAAGTTCCAGGAAATGCAACAGCTTAACATTTATGCCTAAAAGGTAGGAAACAACATAAACACAGACCCTACCTATAAGCTCTCTTCTTGCATCATATTTGCGATATCAAAGTTCAGTTCTTTCTAGCCAATTCTCAAAGCACCAGCAAAAGCATCTAGAATAGAATAACAACTAGCAATGTGCATGTTCTCTGCATTGGAATTTGAGATCAACAAACTTTACAATTAATATTATTTAGACTCTCAGTGTTTCCCTTTTTTTGGTCCTTAGAACTATGCCTGTTAACTTCCCTTCGCTTGTTGCCGCCATATCCGTGTGATCCTCTTCACTGGGTGCATGTACTGGTATTATATCTTAAATGTCAACAACAATTTGATAACAACGATAAGTCTGTTCACATATCTCTTTAATCTCCAACCTCATCTAAGGGAACCCCTTCTCACACTCAAGGCCGCATTTCGAGTCCAGGTGAATTCAAAATACATAAAATCCAGCATAGAGTATATAAGACCATCGAAATGAATTTATCTATGGCTATTATACCCATTGCCTTTCACCGCCCCCCTAAAAACATCACACTTGCTGTTGTTAAAACTTAATAGCCATCAGTGAGGTTCCAAACACATCAAATGCCAAACTCTCCTAAAATTATTTTGAAAAGCTGCCTCCGAAACATAACAGAGTGATACACACATCTCATTTTAATTCTACTCTTTTTTTATAAATGTATAGAAGAGAAAAACAAAAAAGAGTAGACTAGACTCTCTACAAATTAGACATAGACCTACAATATGGAAAATAGTCACTCAACTCTCTGAATGCAGCAAAGTATGTTAATTGATAAATTGAGGTAAAAATACAAATTAATTATCCGCGTAAACCAGTAAGTATTTTCTCATACAAATAAATAAACACAAGCATGGCATGGAGAGAGGGCAGAGAGGAAGCTTACCATTTTGCGGAGAATGCGTTCGTAGTGAGAGAAAGGGTGGGCAAAGGCGATGAAAACGACGACATCAGAGGAGTCAGGTTGGAGAGAGCGCTTAAGGAAATGGTGGAGCACGAAAGCGGCGCTGGTCTCAACACAGTCCTCCACCACCACAACTCGCCCCCGCTTTTGGATCTTTACACTGCCGATGCCATCCTCCACTAGCGCTTCCTCCAGCAGGTTCGGACGCGAATTATCCATCACAATCCCAGAGGACCCAAATCAAATCAAGGTTATTTTTAGGGTTCTTGTATCCCGTGAGACAAGAGAACTAGGGGTTTTAGTTCCCCGTTTTAGTTAAGAGTAAGAGGGTGTTCGTCTCAGCCTATGTTTGGGATGAAAATTTCTATTTGTTTGGTTGGTTGAACTATTTAAAAAAAAAATTCTTATGTTTTTTTATCACGAGGCAAAATATTTGAACTAAATAAACCAAATCATACGGTGCACCGAAATTATATACATAAAAATCAATTTAATTTTGGAAGCTTTTTGAAAATTATAGTATATATATATATGTAGCTCAAGTGAAGGGATTACCTCTTGGTGTAAGAATCTCACTTTTTCTCTTTTTGGTGTTCTTGAAGATTCAACTAATTTCATATGGATTTGATCCATAATAATATTAGTTTTGTCACAAAATGATGTTATATATTCATCCTTTTACCATGACTTACCTTAAAGTGTATACATGGTGTAAAGAGCTCCTCATTCTCTCTAGAAATCAATTTCATGTTGAAGAACTAACTCATTCTCCCTCTAAATCCATCTTTGAGCCATTTTTAAAATGATCTTGAAGCTTGTGTAGCCTCCCTGCGTAGCCTATGCATGAAAGCTACGCAGGGACCTTCTATTGGCCAGATTTTGGAATTGGCTATGCATATTGCATAACCTGCTGTGTAGCCACACTACCACCCTCTAGTAAAAAGTCCATAACTCATTGTAAAAATATCTAAACATTGAACGATTTGAAGCCTTAAAAACTAGACTCATATATCTTTCATTTGATAGGTCTCCCACCACATAACTCATCATATCTTAGGAATATGCTAATTTGAAGTACGATCTTGTGCAAACTCATTTGAAGCTTTATCCCATCATATAGTTTCCAACTTGACTTAGCCTTAGGACTCTTCTTAGACCATAAATCGTTTCTAATATACCTGGTACACATATTATTAGGTTGAAGTGATATCATTTATATCATTAGCCCTCACTCATATGCGGATTAATATAATAGCACGCGTCGATCTTCTTAAAGGCTTTTAAACACTTCAAAAAATTTCGAGGAAACCTTCTAGAAATATCCTAATGCAAATCCGGGCATACGCTCGAGTTCAAAATCACCATCCGAACCTAATGGAACCGTCAAAACTCCACTCCAAGGTCAAAGACTACACAATCAAACTTGATCAACTCTTCCAACTCTAAAGCTTCAATAATGAAATTCATTCTTCCAAATCAATTCCGAATAACCTAAAAATCAAAACCGACGATTCACACAAGTCATAATACATCATACAATGTTGCTCAAGACTTCAAATAGCTGAACGGAATGCAAATGCTCAAAACGACCGGCTGGGTCATTACATTCTTCCCCACTTAAACATATGTTCGTCCTCGAACGTGCCAAGAGTCGTTCCTAATCCGTCAAATCATTGTGTAACCTTACCATGCACATATCCAGAGTTGATCCCATGTCACCCTAATCCATATAAGCCTGACGATACATAACTGAAGATCCGTAATTCAATCTTAGCCCATAAACCTTGGAACCCAATTTCCAACATCCGGAGTTCCTTACAAGACCTGAATCTCGCATCTTCACACTGTATAAGTATGAACAAGTTGTATCAAGCCATAACCATAACCCAAGATGTAATCACATGATATATCACGCAACTCGCATACTCATATCAATAATTCCCGATCAGAGTAGCTGCTCAATACAAAGCCAACACCGGTAATAAACCTCATATCAAGTAAAACCTCATTCGAAACCTTCATACACTGTCGATGACGAAAGAAACACGTAGAAACTCATAACCACTCATCAGATCAACAAGTCATGATTTCTAATTCGATAAGTGACACTATCCTCCCAAATATACCGCAATCAAATTGGACAGCACCCATTCCAGGTCCAATGACTTCATCTCATCAAATACAACCACTCTACTAACATGCCACACCGATACAACCTCAAGCTACAAACCGTGTAATCCATGCATCAATAGGCAACAACTTAAATGTACTCAACATGGAAAACTGACTCAAACGAGAGAACTGACCCGCAAGCTCAACAACCACCAACAAAACGCAATGTTTAGAACCCATCACACATAGTAGGGCCAAGGCACATGAATCTAACACAAAAGATAATTATCCCAACACAACTCTGTTGCAATGCGTGACCTCATCCGAACACCGATCACATGAAATAACTCAATCCAACATGCCCAAAATCACCACAAGTAATTCGACATCAAATACACAAAGTGCATGACTGTTGGCCCAAGAAAGAGAATAGTTTTGAAGATTGACAAAGGAACTCAGAGATGAACCAAGTCCATTACGGGAGACATAGACACATGCAGAGTTAAAGGCACGTGAGGTGCACATGCAGGAGATAAACGAAATCTGGGAAATAAGAGATATCTCCTGATCGAAAAGATTGCAAAATGATAAGGAGAAGGACTCCTTACTCAATAAGAACAGAATCTAAGATAAGGAAGGATTTGAGGAGTTGAGTTTGACTAGAACTCTTCCACCAAGGAAGAGTTGCATTAGGATTCTAGTTAATTCCTTATCTTCTAACTCCTATATATTGCAGAATATTCTTATTGTAAAGGGACGCACAAAACAGAAATTTATCAAGAATTGAGAGCAAAATTCGTGAAGAAATTTTGCAAGCAGTTCGAGCCAAATTGGAGAGTGCGTTTCTGAAGCTACGTGAACCAGCTAGAAGAATCAGTTCCATCTATTGTCTTTTAGTCTAGTTTATTTCTAGTAGGTGATTAAAAATGTACCTTTCAGCTTTATCTAGAAGCAATTGTAACAGGTACTGAGTGTTCAAGTTACAGTTAACTTGAAGTTTGTCGCAAATAGCTAGAGGCTTTGCCACAAAGGGTTAAAGTTAATCCTTAGGTTTACAAAAGATTTTATTTTGTAAATGCTATTTGTCTCATTAATTTAGTGAAGAGTTTGGGAAAATCCTACTGGGAAGTAGATCGTGATTTTTTCACCTTTTGAGCCAGGTGCTTTCCACGTAAAATTATTGTGTTCTTTAAATTCCGCATTTATTATTTCGCAAACTGTAGGAGTTGGAACACATAAAAGAACTTGGTCCTTCTATAACTACTGACGTGAAAATTGGTCACCACACAAATCACCCCCCCCCCTTCTCCCTCTTATGTGGTATTGACATAGATAAACATCAATTGGTATCAGATCGGGTTATCCTTGAAGAGGCTAACACCTTAGGAAAAGATCAAGATGAGTGCACCACCTAAGAACTGGGAAGGACAATCAACTGCTAGGCCACCACTCTTCAATGGCCAGTACTACTCCTGGTGGAAGAACAGGATGAAGGATCACTTAATTGGATAAGACTATGAACTATGGGACATAGTAACTGACGGTCCTTTGGCCACCATGAAGAAGACTACTGAAGGAGTAAATGTGACAAAGACAAGAGCTGACTGCACTGCTGAAGATTTAAGAAAATGGGAAAAGAATGCCAAGGCCAAGAAGTGGCTCGTGTGTGGACTTGGTCCAGATGAGTACAGAAGAATTCAAAGTTGCACCACTGCCAAGGAAATTTGGGATACTTTGCAAGTGGCTCATGAGGGAACTACACAAGTGAAAAGATCCAGAGGTACATTACTATATTCTCAATATGAGAATTTCTCTATGAAGGAAGGAGAGACCATCAAAGAGATGTACACTAGGTTCACTACTCTGACAAATGAACTAAAATCTCTTCGAAGGACTATTCTTGAAGAAGACAAAGTTGAAAATTTTTTGACAAGGGTGTTGCCAATCTCTTGGGAAAGTAAGATCACTGCTATTCAGGAATCCAAGAACATGGCAACCCTCAGGTTGGATGAGCTAATTGGAAATCTCGCTGCTTACGAACTTAGAAGGCAGACAATGAATATGGATGCTCCCAAGAAGAATAGAAATCTGGCATTAAGAATCACTGAGGGAGAAGATCTGGAGGAAGATGAGATGGCCATGATCACCAAGGAATTTAGAAACTATCTCGTTAGAAAAAAAGGCATCTCAAGAGGTGGAAACTACAACAAGGCAAAGGCTCCAGAAAAATCCACCAACGAGGGATGCTACAAATGTGGAAAAACTTATCATCACATCAAGAACTGTCCTCAGTGGGAAGTGTAATGAAAAAAGGAAAGATCTGAGCGAAGGAACCGTAAGAAGGAAATGGTTCATCCTAATAAAAACAAAATATCAACGAAAGCTATGGTTGTTGCTTAGGGAGAAAGCTTAGACGAAGAATCAGAAGATGAAAATGGAGATGAACAAGCGCTTATGGAAATTGGTGAATCAGATGAGGAATCATGTGAAGAACCAGAGGTAAGTATAATTCATCTCAAAAACAAGATTAAGTTCCTATCTAAAGAAAAACTCTCTGAATTGTTACTTGACTTCATTGACGATTCTGAAGAAATAAATAAAGAAAAAGAACAGTTGTCTCAGGAGTGTGTAATGTTAAAAGCAAAGTGTAAGAACCTGGATCTCAGAGTAAGTGAATCTGTAAATGAAAACACATCCTTGAAGAACCAGGTTCATCCACTTGAAAGTAAGGTCCTAGAGTTAAAATCTGAAATTTTAAAACTGAAATTAGGAACTAACAAGAAGACAGCTGACAACTCTCAACTCATGTTAGAAGAAAATGTAGGCAGACTAAAGGATGAGTTGTATAATAAATATGAACAGATAAAGTGCTAAAAGAGGAACTTGGAAAGGTCAAACATGAACTGGATCGAACATGCAAATGGAATAAATCTTCTGATGCCTTGACATGGCTTCAAGAAAATCACAGTAGCAACAAAAGAGGACTTGGGTTTGGGAGCCAACTGCCTAAATGGGATCCCAAAAGTAAGTACCTCACACTTCCTGAGAACAAAATCTGCACCCACTGTGGTAAGACTGGTCACTACAAAATTGAATGCAATGCAAAAGAGCAGGCCAGTCAAAGGAATAAAAGTTTTGTTCGAAAGAAAAATTGGCTGCCAAATTGGGCCAGAAGAAGCTTAATTCATCCTTTTTCTCATAGAAAAGGACCCAAACTAGTTTGGGTTCTTAAGACTAACCCATGATTTTCTTTTGTAGGTTCAAGTGAAAGGGAGCAGTCAAATATGGTACTTGGATAGTGGTTGCTCAAAGCACATGACAAGGAACAAGGAACAGTTTCTTTCACTTGAAAACCTCAAAGGAGGAAATGTCTCCTTTGGAAATAGGAAGAAAAGTGAAATTATTAGGGTTGGTAAGGTAGGTAAGGATGACACACGTTCCATTGAGAATGTTTACTTGATAGATGGCTTGAAATATATCCTAATCAGTTTGTTACAACTGTGTGACAGAGGTAACCTGGTTGCATTCACTTTTACAAAATGTTTTGTGATTAATATTATCACCGACAAGATTGTTTTGCAGGGAAAAAGAGTGAATACTATCTATATCATAGACTTGTCCACACTATCAGAAAACGAATTAACTTTTTTGAGTGTGTTGGACAGTGATCCCCTCCTTTGGCACAAAAGACTTGGACATGCAAGTCTAAATCAACTTAACAAACTAGTCTCCAAGGACCTAGCGATAGGTCTCCCTAACATTAAGTTCAAGGAATACAAAGTTTGTGAGGCTTGTGCAAGGGGGAAACAGGTAAGGTCCTCTTTCAAAAGAAAGAAAGTAATAACTACCACCAGGATGTTGGAACTGGTTCATATGGATCTATGCGGTCCTATGAGAACATTAAGCAGAGGTGGTAAAAGATATGTAATGGTGCTTGTTGATGACTACTCTAGATTTACCTAGACATTGTTCCCAACATCTAAAGATGAAGCATTTGATATGTTTACTACTTTTGTTAGAAGAACCCAGAAACAGTTAGGAATCAACTTGCATCAATAATGTCTGATCATGGCACTGAATTTGAAAATGCAAAGTTTGCTGAATTTTGTGATGAACATGGCATAGATCATAACTTTTCTGCCCCTAGAACTCCACAACAAAATGGAGTTGTTGAAAAAAAGAACAGAACCCCTGAAGATATGGCTAGAACCATGCTTCTTTCTAGTAAACTACCTCATAGCTTCTGGGCAGAAACAATAAACACTACATGATACATCATAAATAGGTGCATGACTAGACCACTTGTAGAAAAGACTCCCTATGAGTTACTTAAAGGGAGAAAGCCCAATATATCCCATCTTAGGGCTTTTGGCTGTAAGTGCTTTGTGCACAAGAATGGCAAAGACTCTCTAGGTAAGTTTGATCCCAGAAGTGTTGAGGGATTATTCTTGGGATATTCTTCACATAGTAAGGCTTATATAGTGTATAACAAAAGAAATATGTGTGTTGACGAGAGTGTGCATGTTGTTTTTGATGAAACTAACATTCTCTCTGAGAGATAAGAACAAGTAGATGAAAAACTTGTGCTGGTAAGAAACTCATACCAAACTGAAGCAACACTAGAGGAAGGAACGGGTGATGGAACAGGTTCATCCATCCTAGGCAACATGCCAGGGGGAACTGAGCAACAAACTAATTTCCAGACCTCATTGGAACCTGTCCCTGATCCTGTTCCTCAGCAACAAGACACTGTAGGATCTTCAAGTAATACCCAGTTGGTTGTAAAACCACACAGATATCAAAGCTCACACCCATTGAGAACATTATAACTGATCCAACATCTGGAATCAGAACCAGATCCTCTTTGAAAAATCTGTGTGCATTTGATGATTTTCTATCCCTGATTGAACCTAAAAATATTGCTGAAGCTTTGCAGGATGCAGATTGGGTAAATGCAATGCAAGAAGAACTCAACCAATTTGAAAGGAGTCAAGTTTGGCATCTGGTACCTAGACCCTTTTATAGATCAGTGATTGGCACAAAGTGGGTATTCAGAAACAAACTTCATGAAGATGGAACAATTACAAGAAACAAGGCAAGATTGGTGGTTCAAGTATACAGTCAGGAGGAAGGAATAGACTATGATGAAACCTTTGCTCTTGTGGCAAGGTTGGAAGCAATTAGGCTCCTCATAGCCTTTGTTGCTTACATGGAATTCACCCTTCACCAGATGGATATCAAGAGTGCCTTCCTGAATGGATATCTCAAGGAAGAAGTGTTTGTAAAGCAGCCTCCGGGGTTTGAAAACAAGGAGAATCTTGATCATGTGTACAAGCTTGACAAAGCTCTGTATGGACTCAAGCAAGCTCTAAGGTCATGGTATGAAAGGCTTTCAAAATTCCTGCTGGAACATGACTACAAGAGACGTAAAATTGATAGCACCTTATTCTTGAAGGAAAAAGGTAAAGATCTCTTAGAGTGCAGATATATGTAGATGACATAATCTTTGGGGCAGCTTCTGAAAAGCTAAGTAAGAATTTGCTAAACTAATGGGGAGTGAATTTGAAATGAGCATGATGGGTGAGCTTAACTTCTTTTAGGCTTACAAATTAAACAAATTCAAATGGAACTATGATCCTTCAACAAAAATATGTGAAAGAATTGCTTAAAAGATTTAAAATGGAAGACTCAAAGGAAATTGACACTCCTATTGCAACAGCCACAAAACTAGATGTAGATGAACCTGGTTCATCTGTCGATCAAAAGTTGTATAGAGGAATGATTGGTTCATTGTTGTATCTTACTGCCAGTAGACCTGACATTGTCTTCAGCGTAGGGCTTTGTACAAGATTTTAAGCTAATCCAAAGGAATCACACTTAACTGCAGTGAAGAGAATCTTGAGATACATTAAAGGCACCAGATACCTCTGTCTTTGGTATCCTAAAGGTAGTAATTTTGATCTTGTGGGATATGCCGATGTTAACTATGCAAGTTTTTTGGAAGATAGAAAGAGCACCTCAGGTATGGCATATTTTTGGGGCTCATGTCTTGTGTCTTGGGCTACTAAGAAACAAAATTTAGTAGCTCTATCTACTGCTGAAGCTGAGTATGTGGCTGCAGCCTCATGTTGTGCTCAGTTATTATGGATTAAACAACAATTGATGGATTTTGGTATAGAGGTTGGATGCATCCCTATCTTCTGTGATAACACTAGTGCTATTAGTATGACGAAAAACCCCGTTCATCATAAAAGAACAAAGTACATAGATGTTAGACACCATTGGTTAAGAGACAACTATGAGAAGGAATGATCTCTATTGAATTATGTGCTACTGATAAACAAATTGCTGACATCTTTACTAAAGCACTAAGTAGAGAGAATTTTGAAAGGAACAGGTTAGAGTTAGGGATGATTAAGATCACCTAATGAACCAGTTCAGATTGTACATGAAAGAAAATGAAAAATGAAAAAAAAATGTATTTTTGGCTAGAAAATCTGGAGTTTGTGTAAATAACTAGATTAATCTTTGCTCAGTCTCATACTGTAAAAAGTATACTCCTGTGCCATGTGTTAATATGACTCACTGATCTCTAATAAAATTTTCTCTAATTTGGAAAATTAAGACATGATCAAGAGTATTCTTAGTGAAGAACCTGGTTCATCAGTGCTGGTACATCTGAATAGCGAGGTATGTGTTCTACATTATGCACAATTTGAAATACTAATATCTAAACCATGAGCAGAGTCCTACTTAAGCCCAAAATCTTCAAAAGCCTATTCAATTGACTTTGAACCAGTTCCGTTTCAACAAGAATCCTCACCAATTAAAATACCTAGATTCTAGGGAAGCCTTAACCGTCTATTCAAAACTAAAATTTCATTCAAGCCATACCCTCCCTTAAAGAACCATTCCCAAATTTCCGATGACTCTTTCAAGTCGGCGATAGAGGGGGAAGAAACTGGGTCTTCCGATTCTGAACAGGTAACTTATGTACCACAACCTTCTTCTGAGGTTGCTGATAACTTAGAAAATAGGTTCATACTGGTTAGGTCTGTGGTAGATGTGGAAATGCCTGATACAAGAAGGAGAGCAGGTAAAAATAAAATAGAAAAAGAAAATGAGAGTGAGGGAGCACAGAGTAATGAGAAGAGGAAAAGGGAAAGAAAAGGTTGTTGAGCCTATTGAGGTTGTTGAAGTGGATGAGATGGACCTGGTCCATCAAAGTGAAAAAGTGGCAGAGGTAGAGGTTCAGACCCCTAAGACCAAGAAAGCCAAGACTTCCTAAAAGAAGTCTTCATCTGTTTCTAAATCTGCTGAACCATCTACCTTGGCTAAACGAACCAAGTCTGTAGTTCTTCCAAGCCTTAATTTCTTAGCCCTGCCTAGAACTTTCAGTGACCCAGATTCGGTATTTTTTTTGTTGCTCATGTTTTAACTGTTTTTATTATATTTTGTGGATTGTGGTAGAATCATATTCTCTCTATCAATGAAGTTTGCTGCTTTTGTTCTTATTCATTGTCTATATTTCTTTGATAGCTTGAATTCTTAGTTGATTATTGATGATTAATCCATGAATGTATTTGCAGTTACCCCAGTGGCCATGAGTGATTTTTAACTATCTGGGATTCACACATCTTTTTGCAACTTTTCGATGATGCCAAAAGGGGAAAAATGGTTGTGCTCTAAACAGTGATATTTATAACCTAATGACCCTGGTTCTTGTATGATAAATGCTCAATACTCTAAAATGTGTTAATGTTGGATTAAGTTGGTTACAGGCCTAAGCACAGAGTTTGTCATCATCAAAAAGGGGGAATTTGTTGGCCCAAGAAAGAGAATAGTTTTGAAGATTGACAAAGGAACTCATAGATGAACCAGGTCCATCACTGGAGACATAGACACATGCAAAGTTAAAGGCACGTGAGGTGCACATGCAGGAGATAAACAAAATCTGGGAAATAAGAGATATTTCCTGATCGAAAAGATTGCAAAATGATAAGGAGAAGGACTCCTTACTCAATAAGAACAGAATCTAAGATAAGGAAGGATTTGAGGAGTTGAATTTGATTAGAACTCTTCCACCAAGGAAGAGTTGCATTAGGATTCTAGTTAATTCCTTATCTTATAACTCCTATATATTGCAGAATGTTCTTATTGTAAAGGGATACACAAAACAGAGATTTAGCAAGAATTGAGAGCAAAATTCGTGAAGAAATTTTGCAAGCAGTTCGAGCCAAATTGGAGAGTGCGATTCTGAAGCTACTTGAACCAGCTAGAAGAACCAGTTCCATCTATTGTCTTTTAGTCTAGTTTATTTCTAGTAGGTGATTACAAATTGTACCTTTCAGCTTTATCTAGAAGCAATTGTAACAGGTACTGAGTGTTCAAGTTACAGTTAACTTGAAGTTCGTCGCAAATAGCTAGATGCTAGTTTGCCACAAAGGGTTAAAGTTAATCATTAGGTTTACAAAAGAGTTTATTTTGTAAATTCTATTTGGCTTACTGATTTAGTGAAGAGTTTGGGAAAATCCTACTGGGAAGTAGGTCGTGGTTTTTTCACCTTTTGAGCCAGGTGTTTTTCACGTAAAATTATTGTGTTCTTTAAATTCCGCATTTATTATTCCGCAAACTGTAGGAGTTGGAACACATAAAAAAACCTGGTCCTTCTATAATTACTGCACGCGAAAATTGGTCACCACGCAAATCAAACCCCCCCTCCCTCTTATGTGGTATTAAAATAGATAAACATCAATTGGTGTCATAGCGGGTTATCCTTGAAGAGGCTAACACCTTAGGAAATGATCAAGATGAGTGCACCACCTGGGAACTGGGAAGGAAAATCAACTGCTAGGACACCACTTTTCAATGGCCAGTACTACTCCTGGTAGAAGAACATGATGAAGGATCACTTAATTGGAGAAGACTATGAACTATGGGACATAGTAACTGACGATCATTTGGACACCATGAAGAAGACTATTGAAGGAGTAGATGTGCCAAAGACAAGAGTTGACTGCACTGCTGAAGACTTAAGAAAATGGGAAAAGAATGCCAAGGCCAAGAAGTGGCTCGTGTGTGGACTTAGTTCAGATGAGTACAGCAGAATTCAAAGTTGCACCACTACCAAGGAAATTTGGGATACTTTGCAAGTGGCTCATGAGGGAACTACACAAGTGAAAAGATCCAGAGGTACATTACTATATTCTCAATATGAGAATTTCTCTATGAAGGAAGGAGATACCATCCAAGAGATGTACACTAGGTTCACTACTCTAAAAAATGAACTAAAATCTCTTGGAAGGACTATTCTTGAATAAGACAAAGTTGAATTTTTTTGACAAAGCTGTTGCCAATCTCTTGGGAAAGTAAGATCACTGCTATTCAGGAATCCAAGAACATGGCAACCCTCAGGTTGGATGAGCTAATTGGAAATCTCACTGCTTACAAACTTAGAAGGCAGACAATGAAGATGGATGCTCCCAAGAAGGAGAGAAATCTGGCACTAAGAATCACTGAGGGAGAAGATCTGGAGGAAGATGAGATGGCCATGATCACCAAGGAATTTAGAAACTATTTCATTAGAAGAAAAAGGCATCTCAAGAGGTGGAAACTACAACAAGGCAAAGGCTCCAGAAAAACCCACCAACAAGGGATGCTATAAATGTGGAAAAACTGATCATCACATCAAGAACTGTCCTCAGTGGGAAGTGAAATGAAAAAAGGAAAGTTCTGAGCGAAGGAACCGCAAGAAGGAAATGGTTCATCCTAAGAAAAACAAAATATCAACGAAAGCTATGATTGCTGTTTAGGGAGAAAGCTCAGACGAAGAATCAGAAGATGAAAATGGAGATGAACAAGCGCTTATGGCAATTGGTGAATCAAATGAGGAATCATGTGAAGAACCAGAGGTAAGTATAATTCATCTAAAAAACAAGATTAAGTTCCTATATAAAGAAAAACTCTCTGAATTGTTACTTGACTTCATTGGCGATTCTGAAGAAATAAATAAAGAAAAGGAACAATTGTCTCAAGAGTGTGTAATGTTAAAAGTAAAGTGTAAGAACCTGGAGCTCAGAGTAAATGAATCTGTAAATGAAAACACATCCTTGAAGAACCAGGTTCATCCACTTGAAAGTAAGGTCCTAGAGTTAAAATCTGAAATTTTAAAACTGAAACCAGGAACTAACAAGAAGACAGCTGACAACTCTCAACTCATGTTAGAAGAAAATGTAGGCAGACTAAAGGATGAGCTGTATAATAAAGATGAACAGATAAGAGTGCTAAAAGAGGAACTTGGAAAGGTTAAACATGAACTTGATCGAACATGCAAATGGAATAAATCTTCTGATGCCTTGACATGGCTTCAAGAAAATCACAGTAGCAACAAAAGAGGACTTGGCTTTGGGAGTCAACTGCCTAAATGGGATTCATAAAGTAAGTACCTCACACTTCCCGAGAACAAAATATGCACCCACTGTGGTAAGAATGGTCATTACAAAATTGAATGCAATGCAAAAGAGCAGGCCAGTCAAAGGAATAAAAGTTTTGTTCGAAAGAAAAATTGGCTGCCAAATTAGGCCAGAAGAAGCTTAATTCGTCTTTTTTCTCATAGAAAAGGACCCAAACTAGTTTGGGTTCTTAAGACTAACCCATGATTTTCTTTTGTAGGTTCAAGTGAAAGGGAGCAGTCAAATATGGTACTTGGATAGTGGTTGCTCAAAGCACATGACAGGGAACAAGGAACATTTCCTTTCACTTGAAAACCTCAAAGGGGGAAATGTCTCCTTTGGAAATGGGAAGAAAGGTGAAATTATTGGGGTTGGTAAGGTAGGTAAGGATGACACACGTTCCATTGAGAACGTTTACTTGATAGATGGCTTGAAATATAGCCTAATCAGTGTGTCACAACTGTATGACAGAGATAACCTGGTTGAATTCACTTCTACAAAATGTTTTGTGATTAATCTTATCACTGACAAGATTGTTTTGCAGGAAAAAAGAGTGAATAGTATCTATATCATAGACTTGTCCACACTATCAGAAAACGAATTAAATTTTTTTAGTGTGCTGGGCAGTGATCCCCTCCTTTGGCACAAAAGACTTGGACATGCAAGTCTAAATCAACTCAACAAACTAGTCTCCAAGGACCTAGTGATAGGTCTCCCTAACATTAAGTTCAAGGAAGACAAAGTTTGTGAGGCTTGTGCAAGGGGAAGCAGGTAAGATCCTCTTTCAAAAGCAAGAAAGTAATAAGTACCACCAGGATGTTGGGAAAATCCTACTGGGAAGCGGGTAGTGGTTTTTTCACCTTTTGAGCCAAGTGTTTTCCACGTAAAATTTTTGTGTTCTTTAAATTCGTATTTATTATTCCGCAAACTGTTGGAGTTGGAACACATAAAAACCTGGTCATTCTATAACTACTGCACGTGAAAATTTCTCACCACACAAATCACCCCTCCTCTTGTGTGGTATTGACATAGATAAACATCAATGACCATAACCAAGGAGAAGAAAACAACACAATACATCACAACCGGAAAAAGGCCACACCTCAATCACCCTCTCGTTTGGATTTCGCTACAAAGCCCAAACATAACCGCACCATGTGTGCATATAACCAACAAATCACAACCACTCATAGCATAGAAGAGTAGTACATAGAACATACCAGATATGAATGAGATCAATTTTAGCCGAATGGCACATCCCTCAACAATAGTAGTACAGAGTCAACCAATCCGACTCGGTGTAGAATACACATCCTCATTAGGCCTACCAATGAGCCTCCAAATCAACTATGGTCATACACAATTAGATAATTAACCCTCTGAAATTCCACAATGACTTTTACCGTAACGCATAATATCATCTGGCTAGCTTTGGCCACATCTCCACGGTCCACAACCACGAAACATTCTGTTTCTGAGGATTCCTAGTCTTCAAATCCATAAAACACATGAATCACCATAGTCGATCCCAAATCCACCACTCGAATGACTAACACACCTCTCATACATAATCATCTCTACGAGAAATACTTCTATAATTCTTCCATGCCATATAGGAAACTCTTAACGTCAGAAGTCAATCAACCAGGCGAGTACCGCAATACTAATGAAGCATCTGTAAGTCAAAACACAATGCGCCTTCTGAAATGTACACCATATCAGGCATTACCAAGTAGTTATAACATTCATCTAGTCATCTGAAACCGTCCATGTTGCCTAAGAATTTATGACCTTCCCTTCAAAGCTGAACTATGACCTTGCACATGCAAATCTCAATCCCACACAACACACGGCATCTATCATGCCGTCATATGAGAAGTACGAAAATCTCATAATTAGCTCTGAGTCACAAGCAGAATATATACCCGATCAATCGGAAACCTTCCATTTGATCCCATCCAGGAAAAAATCACAATACGCAACATGCTCCTCACGCCGGTAGGAAATATCCATCTCAAACTGTGGTAGAAACCATCAAGAACTCTCCGAATTGCATATAACCAAACCATCTGAACTGAATCTCTCTAACTCAACCAAGCCACGCAGGTCGCCAAACCCAAGAGTATATCCCCAAAACACTTGTAGAGACTCAGCACATCATAAGTACCCAAAGAACCGATCATATCCATTACCGTGTTGATCCAACCTACTACCACGTTGTCCTATTCCTCCAAGTTCCTTCCAAATTTCCCTCAAGTTAACACTTTCCCTTACCAGAAACCCATGATCCTTACCCAAAGCTCACCACAAGAGATCCTTGCATAAAACCACACTGCCCTACGGCCTATAAGCCACTATATTCCCTCTTAAGCACCCCAAAAGTGCCACAACCGAGACACCCACTCTGAAGAGATCATCTACAAATTTAAAGTTGTTCCTTTTTCCTTTATGATATTGTCACGACCCAAACCAATGGGCTACGACGGGCGCCCGGTACCTTACTCAATCGAGTACCAAAATAAACTATCTTTCTTATTACATCATTATAGGTAAGTGGACCAGAAGGGACGTCATGAGATAACCAGAGTAAACATAAGGGAATACCCGACATATAACGACCCAACCTGATATAGAAACCCACACCTTTGACATACGGGACTATAAGGCTAACATGACCATTTGTAAACTCAAAACGTAGGTCAGCAAGTCCATGCAAGTATCTGTATACATGACATCTATCTACAATCCTCTAAGAGTACATATTTATCATAGAGATCGAGACAGGGCCCCGCCATACCAAACAATATACGTCTAAATTGTACTGACCAAACAAGCAACTCCGGAGCAAATAGAGCGAACCAACATCTTCCGCTGAGCTGATAGCCTACTTGGAGGGCTCTCGACTTGTCTATCGGGACCCGCAGGCATGAAACGCAGCGTCCCCAGGAAAAAGTGACGTCAGTACAAATAATGTACCGGGTATGTAAGGCATGAAGATCAATACATATGAGACATAGATGAAACATGGAATAAAGAATTCCGCTTGTAAGTCTAAATAACTTTGTAATTTCTGAAGCATTTATAATGTCATGCATGTGCATATAAATGTCGTTTCATGCATAGGTATAGGTGTACATAACATCATCAAGCCTCTAAGGGCATCCCATCATATCATCTCGGCCATTAAGGGCAAATCATCAACGTATGCCAGCTGATCAGGTGGTGGTGCGTATATAACGCCGTAACCTTTCCCACATCCCATATACATACATATATATATACATACATATACGCGTATAATTCTATCTGGTCATGGGTCAATGTACATGTATAAATGAATGCAATGCATGAGAAGTACATCAATAAAATCTTTCGGAACGTCATAAGAACATTATGCCTCTGATTAATATCATGAAATAAACTTTATCAACTTACGTATTTTCTGAGATCCATGAACAAACGATAGAGTATAAGACATACAGGAAATCCGAATATAAGCATCTCTAGAATTTCTATGAATAGAGTCATTTATGGAAGTTGTGCATTATCTAGTTTTGTTTGTGTCGTATAGATCATACCAAAAGGAACGAATGGATAGCCTTAACATACCTGAGCCGATTCTCTTGACAATCCTTCCAACACACGTCAATTACGATAACGTGTAACGGCGGATCGAAGTAGGGGAAAATCTATATGATATTTTCTTGAGAAAGATTGCACCGTACTCCCTTAGAATCGCAAAATCCCGTTGCTATTACCTTATGAAATCTCGTATGATTTTTTGTAACAATTTTGTGTGATCACTTTGTGAATTTAGGTCACAGCCTTGTAAGATACTTACTGAAGCAATCACGTTGAGAGTCTTTATGGCTTTTTGTGAATTCCATATCTTTGTGAATAATCCAAATCTTGAATTTGAGAAGTTATTCTTCAATTACTTATTCAAAGATTGCCACCTTGCAAAGTTATTCAAGAGTCACTTAATGGCTTATGTATGTGGATGCCATGTTGGGGAAATTTCCCACCCAATAGTTATCCACTTAATTTTTTAATTAATTTGTTAATCCCCCATTAACCAATAATTGCCAATTATCCACATAATTAGAAATTATCTCAAATTACTTAAAATACTACTCACTTTTAACACACTTTGTACACCTTACTATTATGGTCATGTGGTACCTTGTATGGTACTAGTCCATAAATACCGGGTATTATAGTTCGGACCGTATTTTATCCCAAATTGTCAAACTTCGACGGAACTCATTTTTCTTCGATTCACTTACCCTCTCACCTTCGCGAATTTACTTATCACTTGTTTGAAATAACATAATACTTATAATCCCAAAATAATCTCATTCCCGAACTTACGTCGATTAACTTACGACGAAGCTTTTAACATACGAAAATGCGGAATGTAACATCTCATTCCCTGGCTTACATTAATTTACTTATGGCATACTTCCACGTACGAAAATATGGGGTGTAACAGATATTGAAATATAGAATCCATCGTGATACAAAAAAACCACAAGTCCCGATATCCAATGTAAATCTCAGATTCTATGCCAATCTACAAAATTCTCAATTGCTACATATAAATCTTGAATCCATTAGAACCTTCTCGAGAGTCATCCACTATGTGCAAGTCTCAATTGCACTTACCAAACGGGCCGAACGACTTATGCCTTATTAGCACAACAACACACAAAGAAGTAACCCCTCTTTAACGTAACCGAGCAAATTCCTACTCCATCCGCACTACATCTTTCACAATAACAACTCAATCATTCCAAGATTCCCATATACTCATAATGTGAACAGAACCCGTATCCAGAAATTCCTTTACTCGAGTCATCCTCGGTCTTAACCTCTGCAAGTCATAGCTGATTCACAAGTATGCCTCAAACCAAAACCAGCACAACACATAACCATGCATTCAAATCGTCGATAGCAGACTCCCCCACTTGGCTCAAATCCATAGAACAAAACACTCGTTAACTCAAAACACCCATACTCTATTACTAACATGGTCCCGCACCGAAATTCAACTCAGTCCTTCATAAGATCATGTAACACAAACCATCTAATACTTCAAATCATCTACAAATCTCGCATTCATCCTCGTAGATGTCAAGCCAACTTCCTCAAGCGATCCAAACCCAAGTTGCAACACATATAATACACTGGTAAGAGAAAACTCTCCTCAAAAATAACATAGGGATCACACAATCCTCAGGACACCCCGCAGGAGATAACCCACTTTCTTAGCCTCATACTGACACCTCTCTATACCCTTTCACAACCACTACTACTACACAATCACATAATCTTCCTGAGTCCGTACTCATCAACAATCCTTGAGAATCTAATTCGTTCCACAATTAAACAACATGAAAGATCCTTCAATACACTCATAACTCGAGACTATATGTCACATCAAGAAAGAAATCAAGCACCCAATAGTTCTTTTTACATCCCAAGAAAACTCTTCTCGTCACATTAAAACCATCTGAACACATCCCGCAGTCACATCATACTCATCATATAGCCATCCAACCACTCATCGAGCCACAAATCCCACTCATAAGGACACTACCGTACATATAAGTCCAAAAGCATATACTCACACAACTGAAACTATCGAGCCTACATTGCAGTCTAAACCTGGCCTCAAGTCCTCCAGACTGGCCCATCACCAAACACCGGAAACACATCTCGTACCTCATCCATAGAATCACAAGATGGCATAGCTGATACCAAGCGCTCACAAACGCATATGTGTGAGTGGAAGATATTCAAAGAGATATGCTTCAAGCTGAATCAATGTCGCACGATATGGAAATAAAGATGGGAAGTTTATCCTAAATGCCCTAAATCCTCTTGAAGATAAGTATGAACGTCATCATAACGATCTACAAGACTCTACTAGACGCTTGCTCATGACTTGTAAAATCCAAAGCTAGAGCTTTGATATCAACTTGTCACGACCCAAAATCTAGCTAGTCGTGATGGCACCTAACCCAACCCCCTAGGAAAGCCAAATAGCAACAATTTGATTTAAAAGAGATTCATTAAGAGAAATAATGATAATACAACTATGCTTTTATCCAAAGAATTCCCAAGGACTAAGAGTACAAATCATGAGTTTCTAAGATTTAGAGTTTATAAAGCTGGTATGAAAGAAATATATCTTCTATTTGAAATAAAAAATAACAAATTAATAATTCTAAAGCTACTTCGAACAAAAGGCAACAATGACCGGAAGGCAGTACGCCTTCAATTCCATCTCCTTTTATACACCACAACATCAGCATCAAAAATCTGCACGCAAGGTGCAGAAGTGTAGTATGAGTACAACCGACCCCATGTATTCAATAAGTAACAAACCTAACCTTAGGTTGAAAGTAGTGACGATCTGGGACACAAGGTTGGAGTACAACACCAATAGCCAACAACAGTTCATAACAATATAATAAAAGTGATAAAAGAAATAACTCAGAGATATGATACTCAGCTCATTCACAATTATGGAAAATAGTCATGCATTCCAGGTATAACAGTAAAATCCAAATCCTCCAAAATATGAGTAAGTCAGAAACCTTTGATTTTCCCAAAAACTTTCAACAACAGATAAAATGATTCAATTTAAGATAGCATGAGGAAATTACATCTCTATGCTTATATGTCAATGTGCATGTGAAGTCATAAATGTCACAAAACTGTGTAACATGAGAAAATGCATCTCTATGCCCGCATGTCAAGTATGCATGTAAGATGCAATACGTCACGGTGATGAACTTATGTACTCACACTCTCAGAGTACTCAATATCACAGTTTCACACTCCCACTCATCACGTTCAATCACTCAGTACACTCAGCCACTAAGCATGGTATAGGGCAGATCAAGCCCAAGGCAAATCCAGCCTAAATGAATCAAGAGCAAATGCGCTCACTATGAGTGTGCAGACTCCTGAGGGGCAGATCCAGCCCAAGCGCTATAATAAGTCAATCATGGCATGAATCTATAAAGCCTGCTGCGGCATGAAACCCGATCCCATCATGAATCAATAATACCTGCTGCAATGTGCAGCCTGATCCCATCATGAATCAATAATACCTACTGCAGCGTGCAGCCCGATCGCATCAATATAACTCACAACCCGGCTCTCAAGCCTCAACTCACTCATGTCATGAAAATCATCCCAAAAATGATTATACGATGTATCAATAAATGGCAACAGATACTGAATGAATGAGTATGACTGAGTATGTAATTGCAATGTAAGCAAATAATTCATCAACAAAAATGACCTCAATGGGTCAATTATGTGTTCCCTAGACGGGTTCACATTTCTATCCAAATCCTCCCCATTGTCATGAATGTCAATTCTTACCTCACCTTCACTTGGCTCATCCAATGCTTGCTCCACATCAGCTGGTAGCTCATCTTGGGGTAGAATTTCATCATCATCAATAACTTTCTTTTTCGCTGAAGTACTTGCCTCCACAACTTTTCTACTCCGAGTGGTTACCGCCACAGCATGACCGGTGTTGTTTTTGTTCTTACCCTTGGGGTTCACAATCGTAACACTTGGTAGTGCACCCTTCGGGCGTGTGTTTAAGGCTTGTGAAATCTGGCCCATTTGTACTTCAAGATTTCGGATTGAAGTAGTGTGAGAGGATATTTGGGCATCGGATTCTTCATTCCTCTCCATCATATGTTTGAACATGTTTTCTATTCGACCTATTTCCGAGCTTGAAGAACTTTGCCCATGAGATTGATATGGAGGAGGGTTGCTTGGTTGTTGGTACATCGGGGGCCTTTGAAAACCCGACCCTCGATTACCTTCACCTCCCCAATTGATTTTGTTGTTCCTTCCATTACAATTCCCTTCATTGTGATTCCCCCATTGTCGGTCATTACTGTTTTTCCATTGACGATCACTGGTATTGCTCCAATTTCTATCATTGTTATTGTTCTAGTTTCGTGGCCTTTGGTTCCCCCAGTTTTGTGTATTACCTTGCCCTGGATAGTTGTTTGCATACATAACATCCTCATCTTGGTCATTGTAACTTTCATCTTGTTCGTGACCACTTGGCCCTTGATCACCTTGATCACCATGGTTTTGCCTAACATTCCCCCGAGATCTCCTTTAGTTTCCTTGCATATGAACTCCTTCCATAGCATTTACTTGCTTAGGCCCTTGCAAATGTTAGAGTTGGGCTTTAGCAAGATGGTTCATGGTTGTTGTAAGCTCGGCAATTGCTTGCCCTTGTTCTTGGAGTTCCTTGTGGAGACTATTCACACCGGTTTCCCCTTGAGGCACATTTGCTCTACTTTGCCAAGCCGAAGATGTGTCGGCCATTTCATCAAGAATCTCACATGCCTCCGGGTATTTCAACTTCATAAAATTACCACCGGCCAATTGGTTGACCACACATTGATTTACCGTGTTGATTCCCCGGTAGAATATTTGTTGTATCATAACCTCGGTCATGTCATTGTTAAGCCATTCCTTGACCATGGTTCTATAGCATTCCCATAAATCATGTAGGGTCTCGTTTGGATCTTGTTTGAATGCCAAAATCTCATCTCGAAGGGCTGTCATATGGCTTGGGGAGAAAAATTTTGCAATAAATTTATCTGCAAGCTCGTCCCAAGTGGATATAGAATGGTTTGGGAGACGTCCAAGCCAATCCAATGCTCTTTCCCTAAGTGAGAACGGGAACAACCGTAACCTTAATGCGTCCTCAGACACATTAGTTTGCTTACTCCCCCAACATGTATCAACAAAGCCTTTGAGATGCTTATAGGCATTCTGGTGGGCGGCTCCGGTGAAGTATCCTCTTTGCTCTAGGAGAGTGAGCATAACATTTGTGATTTGGAAGTTCCCCGCTCGAATCCTTGGCGGGACTATTGCACTAGCATACCCCTCGTTTGGAAGGACCCGAGGAGCAGCTCTAGGGGCTGGAGGTGGGGGAGGGTCTGGAACATCATCCTGAATATTGGCTTGTCGGCCTCTTCTTTGTGGAGGAATTTGATTGACTTCATCTTCTTGATTCTCATAAACCTCCTCCCTCGGAATCACATTTCCTAGCGGATCGGCCATTGTACCTAAGTACACAAAACAAGGAAGTTAAAAATAGAAGGAAAGAAAAACACACTACGCTTCTAGTCACAAATATAGTCACACCATTAAAGCTCCCCGGCAACGGCGCCAAAAAGTGACGGCGCCTAACCCACACTACTATATAAGTATGAAGGCAAGGGTCGTGTAGCTTATAACCGAATGGTCGGGATCGAATCCACAGGGAGCCGATAGATGGGAGAGAGTGTATAAGTGATCTAGAAGGGTCGAGTGTTTCTAATTGCACTTCTAAACATTGGTTGGTGTTGAATTATACTAAATGTATTCTATTGTTTGAAAGCTAAGTAATGACTAACTTTGTTTTGTTTTTGTTGTTGTTTTCTAATATTGATAAAGGCACTAGGGTCGTGACTATTGCCTAGGTGGATAGACAAAGGGATTCAATTCTAAGGTCGGGGAACTTGCTAGGGATATAGCTATAACCAAAGCACGAAGGTGCTCACTCTATACCTCTCGGTAGTTTGAGTGATTATACCCTAATTGCCTCTCTCGAGTCCAATTGGGTGCCCAATAATCAAGCAATATAGGCTTAGGTAGGGTGTTACTCTCTCGAGGTTTAACCCGTTAACTAGGGCTCAAGTAGGGTTTTACCATTTCTGGGTTTAACCCCTTTGATTGGGACTACCAATCTCTTGATAATGCCCTAATTTCCTATTAGGCTAATTTCTAGACTCAAATCTTCTTTCTCAAGAAAGACCCAAGTCATGGAAAGGTTAATTAGTGTTTGCAACCACTAATTATAGCAATAAAAAACTTAAAATATCCTAAATAGCCAACACCCATTAATTTCCCAACCTTAATTTGAAAACCCCATTATATACCCACACTAGGGTTGAGCCACAACCCTAGCTAATGGGTCTAGCTACTCATAATCAAAGATGAGAACAATGATAGAGAAGAAGAACAGCCCATTTAATTGATTCTAACAATGAAATTGAAGTTTTCAATGTTAAAAATGCAAGAATAAATCTAAATAAATAAAAACCCTAAAATACTCACGAGCTCTCTACTCTGAAAAACAGCTGATATGTTCGAGATCTATAAATAAATTACAAAATAGTCTATTTATAGTCTACAAAATTTTCGGACAAAAATACCCCTGAAGTACCACCGCGGACCGCAAAAACACGACCGCGGTCCGTGAAAATGTTAGGACCTCACTGGAACGCCACCGCGGTCCGCGAAACTTCGACCGCGGCCGCGGTGGGAACTTGCAATTCTTGGGTCTCACTGGAACTCCACCGCGGTCCGCGAAACTTCGACCGCGGCCGCGGTGGCTGATGGCTTGAATTTCTGACTCTCTGGAAATGCACACGGTCCGCGAAAACACGACCGCGGTGGCCTTGTTTTCTTGAGCAGCTTTGTTGGTTTTGCTCCTTGTGCCGGATTCACTCCTATTTTGAGCAGATTTTATACTGAATGCCTTCATTTCTTGATCAATCCTGCAACAAGCACAACGTATAAGCTTTCGGGGCTATTTTTTGTAAAATTGTATCCAAAATTCACGTATAAGGGACCGGAAAACGAGGCAAAAAGCCAAGTTATCAACTCCCCCAAACTTAAACTCTTGCTTGTCCTCAAGCAAAACAAAATAAGCCCCACCCTTATGAGAGATTTCACAAAAATTTGGTTGTACTATCGGTGACCTCAACTAACATCAATTGGAACTAACCATAGCCCCTAATGTGAATGAATCATTGACAATGATTGAACTTTTCAAAACCATAGTTTCAAGTGCGATACAAGAGCTTCAAGAGTTGGTCCAACTCATCAGTGAACTTCTAACTATTACCTTGGTCAGTGTGGATCCCAGACTCTTATTCCGTAACTTTCCCTAAGCATCTCACCTTTCAGAATAATGACACTCAGAATGAGGAATATGGTGAATCGCTCATCTCTCATCAAGGAAAGAGTCTCAAGTTCGGCTCAAAGTACCATAGGCTTGCCCTTTGTGCAAATCACCACTAATGTAGGCTTTACTCGACCTGAGATTATACGGGGCTTTTGTGGAGTCATGATGAAGGCTTTTGGTCAAGGGTAGGACGTATTTGGTTAGAGTGAGTTTTATCTTTCCTTAAGCACTTCATTTTTTTGTTGCTCTCACATTTTCTTGACTCTTTGAGTCTTTTTATCTTTTGTAGGGTTGGAGAGACACTTTTTCATCAATTTCCTTTATTTTCTTCTTATGCTATCCAAACCTTTGGCATCAATATTTCATCAATTCCCTTTATTCCTTCTCTTTTGTTCATTCTTTTCTTCTCTTTTCATTGCCTTTTCTCTTTTATTTCTTTCTTTCTTTCTTTTGTGCCTTCTTTTTCACTTCATCACATCTCTCGTCTCTCCCCCAAACTTATGCTTTTTGCCTAGCGCCAAGGAAAGATCGGGTGCCAAGAGAGGGCAAAAGAATGGTTAAAGGCTTGTAACTTGGGTTGAAAGAAAAGGCTTAAGGCTCAAAAGGGTTGACTAGGGAATATGTCTTTTGGAAGGTCATGGAAGTGTTCAATTCTTTGTTCAAGCCAAGGAAAGCCTATAGTCACTTCTCAAGTCAAATTACACCTAGAATTTCGCCTAGACAACACTCAGGGCAAGTTCTAGACTAGTGGCACGGAACTTGGACTTGCAATTATAAATTTCTCACCGNTACTTCTTGTGCCTAGCGCCAAGGAAAGATCGGGTGCCAAGAGAAGGTAAAAGAATGGTTAAAGGCTTGTAACTTGGGTACAAAGAAAAGACTTAAGGCTAAAAAGGGTTGAATAGGAAATATTTCTCTTGGAAGGTCATGGAATTGTTCAATTCTTTGTTCAAACATAGTCACTTCTCAATTCAAATTACACCTACAATTTCGCCTGGACAACACTCAGGGAAAGTTCTAGACTAGTGGCACGAAACGTGGACTTGCAATTACGAATTTCTGACCACTCACAGCTAAAGGATTGTTACAGAAACCGAGTCGAGGGCCCACAACGACCTTAGTCGTGCTTTGAGTAACAAAAATGGTCCCGAAGAACCACCCGATGATTATCGGCCAACACAAGAGTCTCAAGATCATCACTATCACCATCTCAACACAACGGTTTGTCTTTGACCATGGGATCAAAAACAACTATGTTGGGCCCAAGTTAAGCTTTGNAAAGTAAGAAGCTATAAAGTAGAAAAGAAATGCGTAAAATAACGTAAAGTGCGTGGGATGGAATGAATATGTACAATAGGGGAATTAGATGACTATACATAAGGGATGAATATTTACAATGGATATTTATCTTATATATACCAAAAAAAAAAAATAATAACGTAAAGAAAGAGAAACAAAAAGTTGTTTTCATTATACAATCCGATGTAGCCAAAATAAAATGCTTGTAGGGCAACTCCCCCAACTAAAAGAAAGCATTGTACTCAATGCTATAAAGCAAAAATAGTGCTCAAAATATGGGAGAGAGAGAGTAAAGAAAACTCCCTATTAGCCCTCGGCCTGCTGTGGTCCCTGGTGCTCTGTCTGAGATGGGGTAGGAACTGCCTGAGATGAGGAAGGAACTGCCTGAGATGGGGAACCTGTAGGAGCTGGAGCTGGTATAGCCTGTGATGGAGCTCCGGTGGGATGAGCCTCCTGGATCTGAGTCTGAGTGTGCTCTGTGGGGGGGTCTGCCAGTATAAGCCTGATGTAATGGGCACGGGGCATGACCTTCCTCTTCTTCAGTGGCCTCACCGGCTCCTCCTCCTGCACTGACTGAGGCAATGGATGCTGCTCTAGCTGGGGCTCTGTGGGGTCGGCTAGGAGCATCTCCAAAGGAATCTGACCGCCTGATAGCTTGTCGACCTCCTTTCTCAGCTTCGCCACCTCCTCCTTTGACGCCCTAGTCTTCCTCAACTTCTTTGTTTCTTTGGCTAGCTTTGCCAATGCACTCTCATGTGCACCCACTGCATCCAGGGTTTTCTTCTGAGTGTCCAAAATTTCTTTAAGAGTGTCCTCAATAGACTGCGGGACCTGTGGTGGGGGAGGAGTAACTGGGGCTGCCACGGCTGTAGAAATTACAGTCAACTTTGTAGTAGTTGACTGCATCCAGTTGGTGAGGCTAGTGAGAGTCATGTTCAGCCGTTGAGCAGTCATGGGATAGGATCTGGTGGAGGGGATATCATTAGTTGTGGAGGAAGATGGGCCTGGAGCATCCTTTTGAATGGCAGGCTGGGGCAGTGAGGGTTCCGCCACCACCACTGGCTCTTCAGACTGGCTAGTGG
>ML427122.1:0-14748 GCA_005239525.1 Nicotiana knightiana | reverse complement strand
AAATAAGTGAGGTGTGCCATGCCAAACAAAATTTATAATTCATGGCCCTCGCAAGATTAGATTAAGAACTAACACTTATAGAAAATGTTTGAGGTGTGTCATAAATAAATTAAATCATCCATGGCCCTCACCAGTGTTGCTTTTTAAAAATTGAATAATCGTGGTTTGCTTTAGGCTCGATTTAGACTAGTATTGTGATTATGTATACGTTCGCGTAACATAATTGCGAATTTAATTCTAAAAGTAACTCAAAGTATGTGTTCACGCAACTTCAATCAAACTTTTTTTTTAAAAAAAAAATAAATAAATAAACAAAGCGTTATTAATTATGGACACGTTCGCGTGACATGATTTTTGACGTGCCAAAGGAAAAGAGTATACGTACGCGCAACTCAATTCTTTAATTATGAACAATCAAGTGATTAAAAGTAGTTTAAAGGTAAATGCACAGAGGCCCTAAAGATGAGTAGTTAAACAATTTAAGCCAAGTAATAATCACTAAGCGACCGTGCTAGAACCACGGAACCCGGGATTGCCTAACACCTTCTCCCGGGTTAACAGAATTCCTTATCTAGAATTTCTGGTTCGCAGACTTTAAAAAATAAAATTTTCCTCGATTTGGGTTTAAGATAAACCGGTGACTTGGGACACCAAATAAACTATTCCAAGTGGCGACTCTAATAAATAAAATAATCTCATTTCGAATAATGTCACTTTAATTGGAAAAACTCCCATACTCCCTTGGGGTATATAAAAAAGGAGGTGTGACAAGGACCAGGTTCTTCTATGTGTTCCAACTCCTACAGTTTGCGGAATAATAAATACAAAAATTAAAGAACACAAAGATTTTTACGTGGAAAACACCTGGCTCAAAAGGTGAAAAAACCACGACCTACTTTCCAGTATGATTTTCCTAAAACTCTTTACTAAATCAGTGAGCCAAACAGCATTTACAAAACTCTTTGTAAACCTAAGGATTACCTCTAATCCCTTTGTGACAAACTAGCCTCTAGCTATTTGCGACAAACTCAAAGTTAGCTATAACTTTAACACACAGTACCTATTACAAATTCTTCTAGATAAAGCTGAAAAGGTACAAGTTGAAATCAACTACTACAAATAAACTAGACTAAAAGACAACAGTTTGAACTAGTTCTTCTAGCTGATTCAAGTAGCTTCAGAGTCACACACTTAATTCTCACACGAATTGCTTACAAGATTTCCTTGCTAATTTTTCTCTCAATTCTTGTTTAGCTTCGGCTTTTGTGCGTATCTCTACAATAAGAACACTGAGCAATATATAGGATTAGTAAACAAGAGATTTACTAGAATTTTGATGATACTCTTCCTTGGTAGAAGAGTTCTAGTCAATCTCAACTTCTTACATCTTTCCTTATCTTGATTCTGTTCTTACTGAATAAGGAGTCCTTCTCCTTATCATTTTGCAATCTTTTCGATCAGGAGATATGTCTTTAATTCACAAATTTCGTTTATCTCCTGCATGTGCACCTTACGTGCTTTTAACTCTGCATGTGTCTATGTCTCCAGTGATGGACCTGGTTCAACTTTGAGTTCCTTTGTCAATCTTCAAAACCATTCAGTTTCTTGGGCCAACAAATTCCTCCTTGTTGATGATGACAAACTTTGTGCTTAGGCATGTAACCAACTTAATCCACCATTGACACTTTTTAGAGTATTAAGCATTTATCTTTAAGAACCAGGTTCATTAGGTTATAAATATCACATGTCCAAATTATAGCACATCTTCCCCCTTTTGGCATCATCGAAAAGTTGCAAAATGTTAGAAATCCCAGATATATAAGAATTACTCATGGCCACTGAGGCAACTGCAAGTGCAATCATGGATTAATCATCAATAGGAAACCATGAATGCAAACTATCAAAGAAAGTGAAACAAGATTAAGAGCAAAAACAACAATATCCATTGATAGAAGCATTGTTCAACCACAATCCACAAGAAGAAATAAAAACAGTTAACACTATGAGCAAAAAAACAAGAAAAATCCCTAATTTGGGTCACTGAAGGTCGAAGACAGGATGGACTACTAAGGCTGGGAATGGGTGGAGGCTAGGTTTTTGGCTTGGAGAAGAGATAGCATATCCTTAAGAATCCCCTCATTCTTCTCCTCTTCTTTGGCAAGCTCAGTTCTTAGAGAATCCTGATGTGTGGCTATAATTCATGGTTTAAAGCATTATGTGCCTTACATTTTATGTGCGTTAATGCTAAAAATACACGTCGTATGTGCATAATGGAGTCTATTTCATGTGTAGGTGAATTGGAGATGGAAGCCGAGCTAAATGGATGCATAAACGTCAAAAATACGCTCAAGAGTCAAAAAGGAGTGAACCCGGCTATAGCTGGGCGTTTGAGCTGTAAAGCCTGGTCATACCAAGCTTTAGCCGAGCGTTTTGGCTATAAAGCCTGGTAAGACCAGGCGTTTGGGGAGCGTTTGACCCATAACGCTAGACCTGGCCAAGCGTTAGCCAGGCGTTTGGCCTGTAACGCCTGGTCCCTGATCCGGCCCAGTCCGAGTTTTGAAGGTTTTAAGTGTTTCCCGGTTTGACTAGAAGTATCCTACACATTTAGGGTTGGTCCCAAAATATATAAATAGATCCAAAAACACAACTTTGGGGGAGGTATGCCATTTTGGAGAGAAGATACACACGGGATCATTAGGAAGCGAAGGATTTCTCATTTTTCTTCATCTTATTCTAGTATTTTCAATTTATGCAACACTTATGCAATTGTTTGATTATAGCATGAGTAGCTAAACACCCATTATTCTGGGGTTGTGGTTTAGCCATGAATATTGTTATTCGACATTAATTTAACCATGAGTGAATTATATGAAAGGGAGAGTTAATTAGAACACAATACGAATGGTGAATCGATCACAACCCTGGAATATTTGTCTCTACTGAATAAAAAATAATACTTTCGTACTTGATAATTAGTTATTCCATAGATTCGTAGTATAAATTAGTTACATTCCTGGATTTTATTTTTGCTTGATTTAATAACAAGTAGAGTGATTCAGCAAGTAGTTTACGCAAGTCCTTGTGGGTTCGACATTCGATTTAACATTATATTACTTGCTACGACCACGTATACTTGCGTGGGCGTTTGGGACCAATAAGTTGTTGGCGCCGTTGCCGGGGACTTGAATATAGACTACTTTCTAGTTACTTGTTTTAATTTTTTATTTCATTGAGTCTAACGTGATGTGATTTTTGCTCTAATCTCAGGAACTTCGATTGAATGCGTAGGTCAGAAGCCAGGATAGACTTGACAGCCTTGACCCCGAACCTGAGAGAACATTTCACAGGAGGTTGCGAGAAGCAAGAGATGCAGACAATATTCAGGACCTCATCCAATTTCCTATGAACATGGCAGAGGAACAAAACATGGATGTTCAGGAGGTGGCAATGCTCAGTATTGCTAATGTTACCTCCAGTATCTTGAAGCCTAGAATCACTGGGCACTTTGAGATAAAACAGAGCATGATCCAAGTACTTCATGCAAACGGGCAGTTTATGGGTCTTCCACACGAGGATCCACAGCAGCACATTCTGAACTTCTTGGAGATTAGTGATACTTATATCACTAACTGGGTCACACTAGATTATGTGAGGCTCACACTTTTCCCATTCTCTCTATTGGGCGAAGCAAAGTGATGGCTGAAGGCAGAACCAGCTAATTCCATTACAACATGGAACGATTTGGCGAGAAAATTTCTGGCAAGGTTCTTCCCTTCGGGAATGACTGCAAATATCAGGAGTGAGATAGTCTCCTTTAAACAGAAAGTAGGCGAATCTTTATATTCAGCATGGGAAAGGTTCAAGGGGCTACTCAGAGATTTCCCTCATCATAATCAGACAAACGAGGTGTTAGTTCACACTTTCATTGAGAGGCCCCATCCGCAAACAAAAATTATGGTAGATGCAGCAGCTGGAGGTCAGGTGTTGGAGAAGAATTATGATGAAATATTTGCATTACTGAATAAATTCTCCAAAAGCAATCCAGACTGGCAAAGTGAGATGGGGAGAAATATGGTTCAAAAGTCACCAGGGGTTCTTGGTAGATGTTGTCTCAGTATTATCAGCTCAGATCTCTACATTGACTAACCAAGTCAATCAGATGAACCTGATCATTAACAAGCAACAGGCCCACCCAGTGCAACCAGTTCAACAGATTCAGGTATTTTTTGAAGTTTGTGGAGAGGGTCACATGAGTAATCTATGTCCAGCAAATCCAGAGTTTGTATATTTTGTGGGTAATGTAAATCGAGGCCAAACAAATCAGTATGGGGACACCTATAATCCCAACCGGAGGAACCACCCAAATTTCTCTTGGGGTGGTAATCAAGGCAATCAGAACCAATATCGGCCTCAAGCAGCTCAACAACAATACATACCACCTCAGGCTGAACAATCATCTAGCTTTGAGGAGATTATGAAGAGAATGATGAACGACCAACTTGCTTTCAATCAGAAAATAATGGCTGATCACCAGGCCCAAGCAGCAACAATGAGAAACTTGGAACGTCAATTGGGGCAACTTGCCAGTTCCCAAAATACCAGACCAGTAGGAGCTCTTCCTAGTGATACCGAGCCTAATCCTAAGGCTCAAGTCAATGCAATTACCTTGAGAAATGGAAGAATACTAGAAGAAGCTCCAAAAACAAAGAAGAATACAGCTCATCCTGGAGGAGAATTAGTTCCCAAGCCAGTTGAGGGGAATGAGAAAGATGATAAAGGACCCGAGCCAGTAATTGAAACAAGGCCACCACCTCCGTTTCCACAAAGACTGCAGAGGCAAAAAGATGATGCTAAGTACAAGAGATTCCTAGATATGTTGAGCCAAGTGAGTGTGAATTTGCCTTTGGTGGAAATTTTGCAAGAAGTGCCTAAGTATGCGAGGTATCTCAGAGATATTGTGGCAAATAAACGAAGACATGCAGAGTTCGAAACAGTTGCACTTACTGAAGAGTGCAGTGCCAGAGTTCAGAGTAAACTTCCTCCTAAGTTGAAGGATCCTGGGAGTTTCACAATTCCTTTGTCTCTTGGAAAACAAGAAGTTGGTAGAGCCCTGTGTGATTTAGGGGCTAGTATAAATTTGATGCCATCTTCTTTGTTCAAGAAACTCGGATTGGGGGTTCTTAGACCTACCACAATCACCTTACAGTTAGCATATAGGTTGCTAATTATGCCAGAAGGAATTATTGAAGATGTGCTAGTTCGAGTGGGAAAGTTTATTCTTCCCGCTGATTTTATTGTGCTTGATTACGAGGCAGATGAGGAAGTGCCCATTATTTTGGGGTGGCCATTTTTAGCTACTGGATTATTGATGTGAGGGAAGGGAAGTTAAAAATGAGAGTTGACGATGAAGAGGTCACTTTTAATGTGTACAAGGCACTTAAACTCCCAAAGCATTATGAGGTGCATGATTACTGTGGTCGACGTGAAGGGGATAAAGCAGAGTCCTTATGTGAATGGAAGCGATCCAGAGGAGGTGGTGTTGCAAACTGAGGGTGTAAAGATAATTGAGAAAAGAACCAGAGATGAAAAAGGAGACTCATTAAGAGCGTGCAAAAAGGCTAGGCTTCATGAGAGAAAGAAGAAGATGAAGTGCCCAGCCTGAGCAGAGTAGCAGAGTCGTGCCACGACTATAAATAAGGCGCTTGTTGGGAGGCAACCCATCCTGTATATCTATTCTGTTTTTGATTATTTATTAGTGTCGAGTTTTGTGTTGTTTTTATTTTGCAGAGTAGGGGAAGTCTGAGTACCCAAAGTTGAAGCTGAGGGACATGTTTGAGCTTAAGTGTGGGGTCATCCCGGCTCTAAAAATTGAGAATCGTGTCCGAGCTAGACCCGAGAGGGTCTTAGGGGAGTATTTCTCACCCTTTTTTTAATGTTTTTCTTTGTGATCATGCATCGAGGACTATGCATAACATAAGTGTGGGGTGGGGAAACTACTTTCTGAAGTGAAATGTAATTGTATAAAATTATTTTTTTTTTTTTTAAAATGGACTTTTCCCAACGATGGATCTGTTGGACAATTTTCTTGAGGGAAGTAAGTCTAAAGAAAATACCAAAAAGATTTTTGTTTTAGGTAGTGTAGTAATTCTCCCTTGGTTTTTCTTTTGACCGCGGTTCTTTTCCAAAGGTTTTTTTAATTGAACCGGGTGTAGGCAGTTTTTTTTAATTTTAGGAGTAGGAAACACATGGTTGAGAAATTAATCGCAGCAATATCTCGGAACTTTGTGATGCCTTGAGAATAGTCAGTACTCAGGTTGTGACGCTTAGGCTCAATTTTTGACTCTAGGATAAATACCTTAAATCTTGGATTCTTAAGTTTGCTTAACTGCCTTGACTGGAGTGTCGTGATAGATCCAATCCTGAGTGAGTTATGTGCCATGTGTGTGTGAGGTTTGTATGTTATTTTGTGCATTGCATTTGATGTCTAGAACTTGCCCTGTGTGTGTGCAAAGCGAAATAGAAGTTTTGTTCAGTCTTGGAAGTGATATAGGCATTTCTTTGTTGAGCCAGCTATCTATATTTTACCCACCTAATTGTTATGTATCGTAGTTAACCCCGTTGAGCCTATAATCCTGTTTCTTTGGCAACCACATTACAAGCCATACCCCTTTGTTTGAATCGATCATATATTTGAACCTTGTCACCTCTCGTAAGCACTGAAAAAGTGATGAAATATGGAAAAGTTAAAGTGTGGGGTGGTAGGTTGGTTTTTGAGGGGAATAATTGAAATAAGGAGAAAGATGCACTGTTTTGAAAAAGTAAGAGTCACTTAGAAAAAAAAAAGGAAAAGGAAAAAATAGTTGTATTGTTCTGGAAAAAAAAACAAAAAATATATATATATTAGTTGTNGGAGGTGTAGTCACTATTATATCTAAATGTATCCTACCCGTTCCGCAGCCTACATTACAACCAAAATAAAGTCCTACTTGATCCTAGACTGAATAATCTCGATTAGTAGAGTAGTACACTACGGGCAAGCCTATGGTGTATATTTTGTGGTATATGAATATTATTTCTGAGAGTGCGTGAATTCTTTCTATCTTTAGTTCCTAAATGTTCTTAAATTTCATTGTGTGTGGAACTAGCTCTTTGATTTGGTGAGGGCACATGATTCATGAAGGAAAGGTAATGTTGTTGATCTCTATGTTAGAGTAGTGAGTGGATTGGGAATAAAGCATGGTATATGTGAGTCGATTATTGAGGTGAGGATGTTACACCTCTGTGCTTAACCTGTTTTAAAAATTCTTGGTATAACGTGTTAAGGGATTTGCTTAATAAGTTGTGTTCATGAGTGTAGTTTGATTGCTCGAGGACGAGCAAATGTTTAAGTGTGGGGTGTTGATGTGTGGCAATAATTCATGGTTTAAAGTATTATGTGCCTTATATTTTATGTGCGTTAATGATAAAAATACACGTCGTATGTGCATAATGGAGTCTATTTCATATAGGTGAATTGGAGATGGAAGCCAAGCTAAATGGATGCATAAACGTCAAAAATACGCTCAAGAGTCAAAAAGGAGTAAACCCGGCTATAGTTGGGCGTTTGAGCTGTAAAGCCTGGTCATACCAGGCTTTAGCCGGGCGTTTGGGCTATAAAGCCTGGTAAGACCAGGCGTTTGGGGGGCGTTTGACCCATAACGCTAGAGCTGGCCAGGCGTTAGCCAGGCGTTTGGCCTGTAATTCCTGGTTCCTGATCCGGCCCAGTCCGAGTTTTGAAGGTTTTAAGTGTTTCCCGGTTTGACTAGAAGTATCCTACACGTTTAGGGTTTGTCCCAAAACATATAAATAGACCCAAAAACACAACTTTGGGGGAGGTATGCCATTTTGGAGAGAAGATACACACGGGATCATTAGGAAGCGAAGGATTTCTCATTTTTCTTCATCTTATTCTAGTATTTTCAATTTATGCAACACTTATGCAATTGTTTGATTATAGCATGAGTAGCTAAACACCCATTGTTCTGGGGTTGTAGTTTAGCCATGAATATTGTTATTCGACATTAATTTAACCATGAGTGAATTATATGAAAGGGAGAGTTAATTAGAACACAATACGAATGGTGAATCAATCACAACCCTGGAATATTTTCCTCTACTGAATACAAAACAATACTTTCGTACTTGATAATTAGTTATTCCATAGATTCGTAGTATAAATTAGTTACATTCCTGGATTTTATTTTGGATTGATTTAATAACAATTAGGGTGATTCAGCAAGTAGTTTACGCAAGTCCTTGTGGGTTCGACATTCAATTTAACATTATATTACTTGCTACGACCACGTATACTTGCGTGGGCATTTGGGACCAACACATCCCTCTCAGATTCAAACTTTACCAGGCGGTTCTTCAGCCTATGTATTTCAGCATCCTTAGCCCCACCCTCCTGCACAAGTGCTCTGACTTTGTTGTTCACAGGTGTCTTCTTGGATGAACCAGATTCATTGTCAGGAACATTGGCAACATAGTCACAGGCCAGAAGAGTATTTTTTCCAAAGTGATCCTTGACTGTGTCCATTTCTTCTTTCTTCAGAGGCACCTTGTAGTGAGCAAGTACAGTTGTGAGGATGAAGCCATAAGGAATGGCATGAGCCTTGGAACCATTTACTACCCTGTCCAGCAGCTGAATGATGAAGTTAGGCCAGTTGATCTGCTTTCCACTGTCCAGGCACTTCATGAGAACTAAGTCCATGTAGTTGGCTATGTGCCTTCTCTCCTGCCTTGGCAGTATACACTTGTTAATAAACTCAAACACCACCTTTGAAGGGGCTTCATCTCACTCTTGTAAACAACCCTTGGTTCAACCTCCTCTTTATTATTACAAAACCTTCTGGTGGTTTGCAGAACAGTAGGAAGAGCATCTAAGCTGGGCCATTTCTTCCTGGTGTAATCATCATAGCCTTCAGACGGAATCCCAAGCACTTCTCCCAATTCTATGGCATCAAAAGAAATTTTGGTCTCATTTACTTGGCTAGAGACTCTGCTGTCCTTGATTAAAGCATTGGCCATGAACTCTACTATCTCACTTATGGCCAGCCTCCCATCCAACTGAAGGACCATGTCCTTCCAGCCCTGCGCCTCCAGCTTATCCATCAGATAGACCATGCCAGATTCCTCCAAATCTTTCAGAAATATCCCCTTCAGAATGGTGCGCTTCCCAAACTTAGTCAAATTGTCCTTCTCTCCAGCATTCTGGTCTTCTTCATCATCACTACAATCTTTCTCTTCATCAATTTGAACTTTCTTTGACTTTACTGTAGACCTGGTTCTCTTGGCTACAATTGATGGTGTAGCAGACACAGATGCAGACTTCTTTGAAGAAGTCTTGGCTTTCTTTGGTTTGGGGGTCTGAACCTCAACTTCTTCCCTTTGTTCATCTTCATGGACTAGGTCCATCTCCTCAATCTCAACAGCCTCTACAGGCTCAGCAATTTTCTCCTTTCCCTTCTTAGCTCTCTTTCTCTTACTTTTCTTCAAAGCTTTTTGTAACTCCTCCTCACTCTGCCTAAGTGCACTCCTTGTAGTTCTTCCTCTTGGAAGAGGAGTTTCAGAACCAGCAGATGGAGTGACTTTTCTCTTCTTAGTTGCTCCTGTAGTTTCAGACTTCTTAGCCTTTGGAGTCCTTTTCTTCTTTGATTTATAACTCTCTCCTAAACTCTTCATAAGATCTGCTAAGGTCTCCTCAATAGATGAATCAGGTTCATCTGTAGATTTTCTAAGATTTGCTAACCCCTCAGCAGCCTCGCCTGATTCACTTCCCCCTAATTCCATGGCTCCTTCTCCAACTACCACTAGTTCAGAGCCATAGATAGCCAACGGAGTAGCTTCCTCCCATGTTCCCCTCACATTACTCTTGTATTCCTATCTCTTCTTTTATTTCACAATTTTATTTTTACCACCTTGTCATGGTCTATCTGGTACCTCCACATCCACCACAGACCTAATCAAGACAAACCTACTCATAGAAATTTCAGGCTCAGCATCAGACCTAGTTTTTGGAATAAATGATACCTGGTCAGAATCAGATGAACCAGTTGTTTTCCCCCTCAGTTGCTGACTTGAACGAGTCACTAGAGTTTTTTTATTCTTGAGCCTGGCTGGCTTGAAGTTTAGCATTCAACTTTTTAGCGAGAGACCCAGTAGCAACTGTTTCCTTGGCAAGCATGTTGACCCTCTTTCTCCTGGGTTCTAGATTAGGGCTGGGTTGAGGAACGGTAGTGCTTGGTTGAGACGGAAGGGGATTTTGTTGAGGGGTGGTAGGATGGGATTGAGATGGAGTGGAGCTGGATTATGAGGGCGTGGTACTGTATTGAGGTGTGGAGGAAGAGGTCAAAGATGGTGTATCAGGTGGTGGATTATAAACCATTTTGATTTTGAGTTGAAGAAGAAAAGAGAATTAGGATCAAGGTTTTGGAGCGGATAGATGAAAGGGTTTCGACGGTTATGGCTTAGAGAAAAAAAATGAATGATGACGTAGAGAAGTGATGATTATGGGGTTTTAAAGGGGACGGGTAATTAATATATAACGGGAGTATTTTGGGTAAAAAAGAAGTCTGATTACTTCTATAAGTGTCACTTAGAGATGACGATTACATCTACCTTATTTTCTAGGTTTTTAATTTGATGGGATTCTAAGAGGTGACGAAACTGGTTCAAAATTAGGATAAAGACTAGATTTTGAAAATATCTTGTTTTAGATAGAGTTCTGCTCATGATTAACTATTAATATTTCAAAATGCATATGGTAGAGAACACATACCTCGCCTTTCAGATGAACCAGCACTGATGAACCAGGTTCATCATGTAAGAAACCTCTTGATCAAGCCTTAACTTTCAACACTAGGAAAAACATCATTAGTAACCAATGAGTCATATCAAAACATGGCAAGAGAGTATGTTATTTACAGCATGAGACTGAGCAACGATTAATCTTATTATTTACACAAATTTCAGAATTTCTAAACAAAAAAAAACTTGTTTTTTCATGTACATTATGAACTGGTTCAATTAGGTGATCCTAATCATCCCTAACTCTAACATGTTCCTTTCAAAATGCTCTCTACTTAGTGATTTTGTAAAGATGTCAGTAATTTGTTTATCAGTAGCACAAAATTCAATAGAGATCAATCCCTTCTCATAGTTATCTCTTGAAAAATGGTGTCTAACATTTATGTGCTTTGTTCTTTTATGATTAATGGGTTCTTTGTCATATTGATAGCACTAGTGTTATCACAAAAGATAGGGATACATCCAACCTCTATTCCAAAATCCATCAGTTGTTATTTAATCCATAATAACTGAGCACAACATGAGGCTGCAGCCACATACTCAGCCTGAGCAGTAGATAGAGCTACAGAATTCTGCTTTTTAGTGGCCCAATACACGAGACATGAGCCCAGAAAATGTGTCATACCTGAGGTAATCTTTCTATCTACTAGAAAACCTGCATAGTCTGCATCAGCATATCCCACAAGATCAAAGTTGCTACCTTTAGGATACCAAAGACACATATCAGTGGTGCCTTTTAGGTATCTTAGGATTCTCTTTACTGCAGTTAAGTGAGATTCTTTTGGATTGGCCTGGAATTTTGCACAAAGTCCTACATTGAAAACAATGTCAGGTCTGCTAGCAGTGAGATACAACAATGAACCAATCATTCCCCTGTACAATTTTTGATCAACAGATGAACCAGGTTCATCTACATCTAGTTTTGTGGTTGTTGAAATAGGAGTGTCAATTTCTTTGGAGTCTTCCATTTTAAATCTTTTAAGCAACTCTTTCACATACTTTTGCTTATGGATCATAGTTCCATTTGCATTTTGTTTAATTTGTAAGCCTAAAAAGAAATTAAGCTCACCCATCATGCTCATTTCAAATTCACTCCCTATCAGTTTAGCAAATTCTTTACTTAGATTTTCAATAGTTGCTCCAAATATTATGTCATCTACATATATCTAAACTACCAGGAGATCTTTACCTTTTTCCTTCAAGAATAGAGTACTATCAATTTTACCTCTCTTGTAGTCATGCTCAAGCAAAAATATTGATAATCTTTCATACCATGCTCTGGGTGCTTTCTTGAGTTCATACAGTGCTTTGTCAAGTTTTTACACATGATCAGGGTTCTCCTTGTTCTCAAATCGATGAGGTTGCTTAACAAACACTTCTTCCTTTAGATAGCATTAAGGAAAGCACTCTTGACATCCATCTCGTAAAGGGTGAATTCCATGTAAGCAGCAAAGGCTATGAGGAGCCTTATTGCTTCCAACCTTGCCACCGGAGCAAAAGTTTCATCATAGTCTATGCCTTCCTCCTGACTATATCCTTGAACCACCAATCTTGCCTTGTTTCTTGTAACTATTCCATCTTCATCAAGTTTATTTCTGAAGACCCGCTTTGTGCCAATTACTGATGTATCCAAGGGTCTTGGTACCAGATGCCAAACTTGACTCCTTTCAAATTGGTTGAGTTCTTCCTGCATTGTATTTACCCAGTTTACATCCTGCAAAGCCTCAGCAACATTTTTAGGTTCAAGAGATAGGAAAGCATCAAAAGCACAACGATTCTTCAGAAAAGATCTGGTTTTGATTCCAGAGGTTGGATCAGTGATAATGTTCTCAATGGGGTGAGAACTTTGATATCTGTGTGGTTTTACAACCAACTGGATATTACTTGAAGGTTCTACAGTGCCTTGTTGCTGTGGAACAGGATCAAGGACAGGTTCCAATGAGGTTTGGGAATTAGCTTGTTGTTCAGTTCCCCCTGTTATGTAGCCCGGAATGGATGAACCTGTTCCATCACATGTTCCTTCCTCCAGTGTTGCTCCAGTTTGGACTGAGTTTCTGACCAGTCCAATTTCTTCATTCTCTTATTCCTGTCTCTCCGAAAGAATGTTAGTTTCATCAAAAACCACATGCACACTTTCTTGAACACATATAGTTATTTTATTATAAACTTTATAGGCCTTACTATGTAAGGAATATCCCAAGAATACTCTCTCATCACTTCTGGAATCAAACTTACCTAAGGAGTCCTTGCCATTATTGTGCACAAAGCACTTGCAACCAAAAGCACTAAGGTGGGATATGTTGGGCTTTTTCCCTTTAAGTAACTCATAGGGAGTCTTCTCTACAAGTGGTCTAGTCATGCACATATTTATGATATAGCATGCAATATTTATAGCTTCTGCCCAGAAGCTATGAGGTAGTTTACTAGAAATAAGCATAGTCCTAGCCATATCTTCAAGTGTCCTATTCTTTCTTTCAACTACTCCATTTTGTTGTAATAGAAACCGATGAAGAATGAGATCCCGAGGGATCAATCGGACTCATTCGGAAAGGTGATAATCCTAAGAAGCCGGCAGTCACGCTCAATCCTATTGTGGTATAGGTACAGCCACCGGTCAAAGTTGATGTAGCCGCATCGGTTCCCTTTGAAGTAGAAATGACACCACCTGCAGCTACACTTGCTCCGTTTGAGGTAAAAGTATCCACACCTTTCACTGTGACGGTGACATTAACACCACCTTTCAGTTCCAACAATGTACCTTGGGATTATGTCGCCGAAGCTAGGACAAAAGGGAAAGAAAAGATGGAAGAGCCTGGTGCTGCACAAGGAATGACCAGAACAAGATTAATTTACACACCTGAGCATTTGGGAGAGACCAGTAAGCAAGCTTCTAACAAACAACCCTTCGTTGAAACTAGTCCGGACGACCTTTAAAGGAAAGTACAAGAAAGGGAGTATTCTGTTGTTGATCATCTGAATAAGACTCCCACCCAGATATCCATCTTATCGTGGCTGCGAAATTCCGAAGCACACAGGAATGCTCTGATGAAGGTACTAAATGAAGCAAATGTGCCCAATAATATTACTAGCGGAGAAATGGCCAACATGGTGGGAAAAGTGTTGGAAATCCATAAGAATACCTTCCATGAAGACGAATTGCCACCTGAAGGGTTAAGCCACAACAGGGTACTGCACATCACAGTGCAATGTGAAGATAAGTTCATTGCCAGAGTTCTGATAGATGGAGGGTCCAGCCTCAACATCTATCCGCTGACAACTCTGAAAAGGATGGTCAAAGGCCTACATGAAATACGAGCAGGATCTATGAACATGAAAGCATTCGATGGGTCACAAAGAGCTACGATTGGAGAAACCAACCTATGCTTGCGAATGGGTCCTACCTGGTTCAATGTTGAATTCCATGTGCTAGACATATCTGATGAGTGGCTAGAATTCATTATTTTAAGAATTATATACCTCGCATTTTATGTGTTTTAATGATAAAATACACGTCGTATGTGCCTAATAGGGTTTATTTTATGTGTAGGTGAATTGGAAATGGAAACGGGGCTAAACGGATGCAAATACGTCAAAAAATACGCGAAAAGGGACACCCGGGCGATAGCCGGGTGTTGGAGCCAAACAGCCTGACCCAGCCTGGCGTTACCCAGGCCTTAGAGCCCAAACGCCAGGGTCCCCGGGACAGCCAGAAATCGTGTTTTGACGGGTTTTAAGTGTTTCCAAGTTAGAATAGAAGTCTCTTACACGTTTAGGGTTCATTCTAAACATATAAATAGACCCAAAAACATCACATTGAGGAGCTGATGCAGACCTTGAGACAGGAGATTCGACAGAGGATTCTACTTAGTTTTTCTTCTCTTCTCTTCTTTTAGTTTTATA
>MDKJ01124519.1:0-21526 GCA_005239525.1 Nicotiana knightiana | reverse complement strand
AGCTCGTAAATGCTCGAGGGTATCAATATGAAAGTATGTGTTGATGAATGAAAGAATGTTAATTTGCCCAAGTGTGGGAATGTATATAATGGTTAAAAGACGTGCATGGAAAGTAATGAAAAAGGGTATTGTGAAATGATGTAAATGAGTTGAACGATTATGGCAACACCGTGTACATGAATTACTGCTTGGTGAGAACTATGGTGCCATGGGCCCAAATAAACGAATTGTTGATATGAACTTGTGTTCCTTGAAATGATGATTCTTGTGATGTAATTGTTTGTGGTTGTTGTTATGAATTTAAATTGTCAGGCGGGGTCGGGTTGCGCGCCGCAACATGAAGTAATAAGGATGATGGGTTATGGTGATAAGGGTGGCTGAGGTAATAAGGGTGGCCGAGGTAATAAGGATGGAATGTGATCATTATCACTATCGAAATGAAAATCTATGAAACTCTTGAATTTGGTGATGTTGAAAGGGGAAAAGGAGAGATTGTGAAACTTGTTGATTTTGGTTGTTTCTTTCCACGTGCATTGCTTGATTGGTTCTATTACTGCCTCTTGGTTGTGTATTGTTTGATTTGTTCCGTGTTAATTGTCTGAGTATGTGAAAATTGGGTGTTCTAAATATGTTGAGGCATGATGCCCTACTCTCTTACTATCTAGCTGAAATTCATGTATTTGCTATTCGGAATTGTGGAAAGGTGATTTACTTGTGAATGTTTTGCCATGTGTAAGGTTGTTTAAGTACCCTAATGTGTCGGTATGAAAGATTGGTAGCGTAATCAAGTATGTGAATATGATTAAGTGCTAAGAGTTGTGAAATGATATGATAAGCAGGAATTGTGGTTGATTTAGTCATACTACACTGATTGTGGAAATGTCTTATTTTGACTCGTGTTTTGGGCAATGATCTGTTGTGACTTGATATCGTATGGGTGATTGGTTGTACTGAGATTGTGTCCTTACGATGAAATTCTCTGTGAATATGGTGTTGTTGGAAAGGAAAAAGGGGAATATGTGGAACTTGTGATTTTGATTGTTTCTGTTTCTGTGCAATGCTTGTTGATTCTATTACTGTCTCTTATTTGTGCATTGCTGATCTTACTTAGAGTAAAGTTTGTTCATACATACCAGTACAATTCAAATGTGCTGACGTCCCTTTTGCCGGGGGCGCTACATTCTTATGATGATTGTAGGTGGTTCCATAATAGGTAATTCAGTCCACCGACCGTAGTGCCTCATCTCCATTCCGTCAGCTGGATTGGTGAGCCCAACTTCCTCTCGGGGCCATGTGTGGTTCATGCCACCTCCTTTTGAGTTTATTGTGTATTGTAAGGTATAGCCGGGGCCTTGTGACCGGAAAGTAATGTTATGTTCTAGTATTCATAGAGGCTCTATAGACACAATGTGGGTAGTGTACATATGTATTTTGGATAAGTAATGGTACGGTTCAGAATCGTGGTCCATGTTGTAAATGTTGTATGTATTTTGTAAGTATTTGGTATCATATGTTGGAAATGATAAAAGGTAGAAATGAATTCAAGTCGTAAGTTTATGCTTAAGTTATAAATGGCTATTTCACATGAATTATGTATATTGAAATCACGAGGTAACGTGTGGGATAGGAAAGGCAAATCAGGTTCGCTTGACCGAGTTCATTCGGTTAGGCGCTGGTCTCGTCCCTCGATTTTTGGGGCGTGACAGCGACTAGTCGTTGCAGCAAAGTTTGAGGAGCCAAAAGTTCCCCCAATGCTCCGAAGAAAAAATAAAAGAAAAAAAAAGAAAAAAAAAAGAAAAGAAGAAAATAAAGTCAGAAATAAAAAATCACAAAGGCAGAATAAAGTCAAAAGGTTGGGTCCCATGCGACCAGTCACCATGGAAAGTCTGAAAAAGCCAAGGTCTCAGGGGTTAGAAATGAAACCAACCCCCAGCAAGCAGCAGTTGAGATCTTCGTCAGAAGGACGGGATGAGATCAAGTGGCTGAAATAATCAAGGCCGCAAGACCAATCACCATTTCAAACTAACAAATTTTTCTTTGTTTGAAAATAGGAAACAGGTGTAACTCGAAAGCAACTAAGCAGATGCAACCAAAAGAAATTACGCAAGGGCTAGAAGGAGTTCTGCATCATTGACTCCAAAAAGGGAAGTTCCCTCCAAAAATCTTTTCCTGCATTCACCCATTCTCTGAAAATAAAACGAAAAAATAAAAAAATATATAAAAAAGAAAAAAAGAAAAAAAAAGAAATGATGTTGAAAATAATTCAAACCTAAAGTATCATAGGGTCTCCAATCCCTATCTAAACCTTTACAACCAAGGATATTCCATTCCTTAGTTGATGCCAACATAGGGTCCCACTCCCTAGCAGACACGAGCATAACCTGGTGATCTTTTCCTGACAACAGCATAACCTGTTGATCATTTTCTGACACTGGCATAACCTAGTGATCCCTTTTCCTGGCAACAACATAACCTGTTGACCTTTCCAGACACCAGCATAACCTGGTGATCCTTTCCTGACACCAGCATAACATGTTGATCATGTCCTGACACTGGCATAACCCAGTGATCTCTTTTCCAGGCAACAGCATAACCTGTTGACCTTTCCAGACACCAGCATAACCTGGTGATCTTTTCCTGACAATAGCATAACTTGTTGATCATCTCCTGACACTGACATAACCTAGTGATCTCTTTTCCAGGCAACAGCATAACCTGTTGACCTTTCCAGACACCAGCATAACCTGGTGATCTTTTCCTAACAACAGTATAACCTGTTTATCATCTCCTGACACTGGCATAACCTGGTGATCTCTTTTCCCGGGCAACAGCATAACCTGGTGATCTTTTCTAACAACAGCATAACCTATTGATCATCTCCTGACACTGGCATAACCCAGTGATCTCTTTTCCCCGGCAACAGCATAAAATGTTGACCTTTCCAGACACCAGCATAACCTGGTGATCTTTTTCTAACAACAGCATAACCTGTTGATCATTTCCCGACACTAGCATAAACCAGTGATCTCTTTTCCAGGAAACAGCATAACCTGTTAACCTTTCCAGACACCAGCATAACCCGGTGATCTTTTTCTGACAGCAGCATAACCTATTGATCATTTCCCGACGCTGGCATAACCTGGTGATCTTTTCCCGGCAACAACATAACCTGTTGACATTTTTCTGACCCTGGCATAACCCAGTAATCTCTTTTCTTGGTAACAACATAACCTGTTAATCTTCTCCAGATATCGGCATAACCCGGTAATCTCTTTCCTGGCAATAGCATAACCTGTTGACCTTTCCAGACGCCAGCATAACCTGGTGATCTCTTTGCTTGACAACAGCATAACCTGTTGATCCTTCCCCAGACACCGGCATAACCTGGTGATCTTTTCTTGATGACTGCATAACCTGTCGATCTTTTCCAACATAGGATCTTCAATCCCTAGTTGATTCTACTTTTAGGCATAGGGTATCCACCCCCTAGTCTACATTCACTCCAGGTACACCGTTCTCGGCTTTTCATTGCTTTCAATAATAAAATAACGTAGATTGCGTTACAATAACTCATGAAATTTTCCTAGTGAAAACTGGGGCAGAATATTTCATCCGTTGGTTTTGATTTTGCGCAGATTACACTGTAGGACAATGGATTTGAGACGACCAAAAGAAGACGTCTCAATTCAGAATAAACGGAAAAAAGAAAAGGAAAAGAGTTGAACCCCAAAGTACAGAAGCAGAAAAGGTGTGGACTGCTCAAAGCAAGATTGAAGTCGCAATCTATGAACGTCCCATCTTAATCCAAAAGCTGAAGGATATTGAACCAGCACCTACAATTAACAAGCATCAAGATTCAAATCGAGGTCTGTATAAAAGCAGTCAAGACTCAAGATCAAACTTCAGAAGGCTAATACATAGGAATCTTGTAACTCGTAGTTGATAGGTTTAGTTAGTTTTTTTTATTTTTCGACTTTGGTGTAATAAGGAGCTCAACAAGCAGTAACAGTAGCAACAACAGTGAAATCACAGTTACCCGGTAGTCCCAGCTACCAAAACCTCCAGAACTACACTGACATAATTCCTTTATAGCCAAGGATATGTAGGCAACCTTGAAGCTGGGTTCGGTCAAACTTTTCAAAAACGCTTCACATGGAGTATGCGAACAGGTGAAAGTTGTTCATAACTGCTCACTTTGTCTTTGCTCGAAAACTCTTCGTATTTCTGAGCAAAGAGGGGCAGCTGTGAGCATTTGATTTTTCACCTACTAGATACTCCTACAAAATTCGATAAATAAATTAGTTTTATAGATTTTTTGTTGAATTTCAGTATTTATTTGTGAATTATTTGCATCGCGGGGTCATAATTCATCTTTTAAAAAATTTATAAAATAACAAAAAATATTTTAAATTGCATTAGTAGGTTTTGTTTCAATTTAATACTTAGTTGTCTAATTCAATCATTTTCATTGGGAAAAATTATAAAAATCACTTTTTAAATAATTAGGAGTGTTAATTAATAGTTTCACTTTTAATTAATTCATTAATTAAGTTATAATTAGATGAAATTAGGCTAAAACTAATTATGATTAACTAGAATTATTTGAATTAATTTAATTAGATGGATTAAGTGTTAAAAGACTAAAATCAGTTGGGCCAATTACCCAAACCCCAATTTTGACCCAATACACCCCAGCCCAAATCAAAAACCCGTTTGAACCCCCTGTCTACCCAAACGACGTCGCTTCAGACCTGATCAACCCCCAGCCGTTGGATCATCTTGATCCAACAGTCCCGAACTCATCCACTTACTACCTATATAACTGTCCTAACCCCTACCACCCCCACCCTCCTTTAGAACCCGTCTACCCTAACCCCCTTGTCTCCCTGTCTCTATCTTCACCCTCTCTCACTCTTCTCCGCCGACCACCCCATTCAGCCGCTCGAAAATCACCCACTGGCAGCGGAACCACACCAAACTGCCTCAAATTTTACCAGATGATCTCCTCCTCCCCCTCAACCACATCCTACCCTCAATTCCCCTAAAAATCTTCCCAAAATTCCTTAATTTTAGCTCTAAAAACCAGAAATCCTAAAAATCTAACTCCGGCTGATTTCGAGAAAATCAGCGACTCAAACCTACATGAGTCGATAGCCCTTGGTAAGGGATATTGATTCATGTAGGTTTGGCCCGTTTCCAAACCCCTCCGGAATCCGGCCAAAGTCCGGCGAGCCTCCGGAATCCGGCCAAACCTCTCCTAAACTAACTGGTTCCCCTTTGAAACTTCATTTTTTCTTTTTATTTTTACTTGTTTGAACATAATTCTGAAATCACTGGCTTAGTTTCTTAATCTTAGATTTCTAGTTTCTGACTTTTTTTTACGAATTGATTTTTATGTTTCTTTCTTTGATGTTGAATGTTTTTTTGAATCTCATTCTAGGTTTAGTTGTTAATTCTTGCATGACTTGATTATGTTAGTTTACAATCTAGGTTTTTCAGTTTTCCCTTTTGACTAATTTTGATTTTTTATAGTTTATGTGTTCATTAATGGTCACTTTAGATTAAACCTCATGCTTAGGTTTATTTAAAGTGACAATTTATGTTAACCCTAATTTATTACTTAATCCCAAACTAATTAGTCTAGGATTTCATATACCTTCCCTAATTTGTGTGCTTCATTTCTCGTCGATTGTTATCTTAGAAATCAGTATATAGGGTTAATTCATGATTCTATCACATAATTGATTCTAAAGCTTAGTTTAGGCTTCACACTATTTTCTTGAATACTTACTCTCTTAAAGTGTAATTAGTCATGCACGCTTTAGATTGTTTGAAATTAATTGATCCTTGATTATTTTTTCATAGTCATGTAATGTTTAATAATTGATCAGGCCTAATTAATCGTGAACACTAGGATTATTAGAATCACACTGGTTTCGAAAATAGGTGCTCAAAGTCTAATTACTGATTCTAAGTTTGACTCTTATGATTCTGATTTAGTTTGATTAATAAAATATTAGTTATACATAACTAATTAGCCTAGGCTTATGTTGGAGCTCCCCAATTAGGATAACTAAGTCTAATGGCTTAACTAATTGAATTATTTGAACTAACTAATCTAAGTCCTAAAATAAATTCATTGAAGATTTAACTAATTATCTTAGTTAGATCTATTCAATCTCACTTTTAAAGAGGCTTAAGCTTCCAACCTATTCATTAAGTTTAATCACTCAATTAGGATAAAATTAGTCAACATAATAAATAACACAACCTTTAAATACTAAAAGGGTAATTACAAGAGTTACTAAGGGGTAATATAGGACTTTCAATTAAAGAATCTTGGGTGTAACAACCCAAAAAGCTTCTAAAATTAGGAAAATATCAGAAAATCAGATTTTTTAAAGGGAAAACAGTAATTCTAAAAGGGGATGAGGGCTGAAATTAAATGTTCTAGAAGGAAGTACAGTTGTCCAATAGATAAGGTTAGATAGTTGTACCTGTATTATTTCAGCCTAATTAGATAAGGAATATGCTAATAAGATGCTACCCTAAAAATCCCTATAAATACCCTACCTTATTCTCTGAAAAAGACAGACTTTACCACAGATTTTAACACTTCATTACCACAGATTTTAAGAGAGATTTTCCACATAATTTACACACACACACTAGAATACTTCTCTGAACCTCTACCACTACTCTGGAAAAAAAATAGAAAAAATACTAAAAAAAATATACCAAGATGGATGCAAGAACCTGCTGAAAACTGGTGTTCTTTTTTGGCTATAGTTTCTGAAAAAACTGGTATTTTGCTGCTGATTTTCTTGGGAAAAACTGGTCTTCTTTGTTGGTTTTTCTATTCAAAAATTTGGGTGTATTCAAGCTATTATTCTTTGGGTATCTTGCTGGTTTGCTGCTGGTCTTTTGTTGTTGTATTAAGCTTCAATTTCTGGATTTTCTCTGACCTTTATTTGGTCAGATTTTCTTGTTGATTTTCTCTGTAAAAGGTATGTAACAACTTTTGCTTTAAATGAAGTTCTTGGATTCCAAACTCTGTGTTTGTGTTGGTGTTGAAATCTGTTTGGTTTGTTTGATTTTCTTTTCTTTTTTTTCAATTTAAGATTATGAACATGTAAACCTTGTGATAGTTAGTATCAATAAGCCATGTTTTAGCTATTTGCTTTGAGTTTCTTTGATTTCCATTATGAAATCTGCATTACTTTACTGTATATGTGCTCAAATTCCTTCATGACTATGCTGCCTATATGCATCTATATAATTAAGGTTATAAGAATATTACTATTAGAAAATAGCACTAAAGGAAATGAATCTGACCCTCTTATGGTCAGATTCACTCCATAATAGTGCATAGTTTTCCTTTATGTGTTTAAAATCCCAAGTGCAGGTGTTTGTTTCTATCATTAAAGTTATGGACAAGTCTAGCTGAAGCAGCAGTTTATTACCTTTTGTTTAGTCTACGACAATTCATTTTCTTCTATTTTTCTTCTTACTGGAAACTGTAATCCAGACTTAAACCATCATGAAAGTTGCACCATTTTATTCTGGTTGTAATATTATGGACAGGACATTTTTAAACTTTATGTATTCGTCCTTGTATTTTCTATCTTTATCAGACCTGAAAACCTGCATGCTTTTGTTTTGAATAGAGATTATCCGAACTGGGCCAGACTCGCAAACATGACCTAGTTAAGCCCGATAGAATCTGGACTTCAGGCCATTGGGTTTGGGGTGTCGAACCCAGGAATAAGGATTAAGTAATGAATGGTCAGTTTTCTACCTATATAATGGAGTATTTTCATTTATCAAAATTCACATCACTTGAAATGGGCAATTTCACATTTCTAGGCCATATACACGTTTCATATCAGTATCAAAATGGATTTTCTGTTTAAATTTTCGAATTTAGTTGAAATTAGTCTATCTTGGCTGGAATTTAAAGCTGCTTTCTAAATATAAATATGGAATGATGTAATGATCTAGTTTTGTTATTTAAGTACTTTCTCCTGATTTTGGGGTCTCTCATAAACTGACCAAGCAATTTTGACCCAAGAAAACCCTATTATTTTAATGTAATCTTAAGAAATATCTAGTTGCGATACAAGGGAAAAAAGTTTAGGAAAGACATTTCTAGTTTCATGGACCGATATGTCAAAAATGCATACAATATCCTTATCTACTAAATGGGTCAAGTATTAGTGAAACTTTAAATGTCTTTCCACGATATTATATCCATAATTCAAACTTGCTTTATTTATTGTCATATGGTTCGAAATGTGTTTAGCATTTTCATTTCTTGTACACTTAGACTCCTTCATGTAATCTTTTAGCTGAACCGTGTATCTCTTTCTATTCACATAGCCAAAATAGGATTGGCCCTAAAACGCTAATTATAAAATTGGGCCAGATCTGGCCATGGCCCAAATTCTACTCTTTAGACTAGTAAACTCCATTTAGAACACCTTGAACAAAATTTACATCTTGTAATCCAAAATACCTCTTTTAGACTAGTGTGACATATAATTTAGGAAAGACAAAAGAGCTTACGTAAATAATAGTTTTCCTTCAAATAAGCAATTAAATCATCGTGACCATAGATATGATTACGTAATCTACACTCGAGTTTGCAACTCATGCTACCCGACCACAACTTCAAACTATAATCAAAAATCACATGTTGTAAATTGCGGGTGCATTTCATGTGGCGCGTTTACAATGTGTCAAAAATGACAAGTGCACATCATCGTGACTTGTTTCAGAATAATCCATAAATATTAAAAGCGTCTACAAAGTAAAAAGGTTAAAATGCACAATAGGTTTAAAATATGTAAATAATTATATAATTAAGCCAATTATTAATAGTTGAGCGACCGTGCTAAAACCACGAAACTCGGGAGTGCTAAACCTTCTCCCGGGTTAACAGAATTCCTTACCCGGCCTTCTGGTTCGCAGACTTTTAACGGAGTCAAAATTTCCTCGATTTGGGATTTTAAAATAAATAAATTGTGTCCCAGAACACCGTATAAATTCGGGTGGCGACTCTGAAACTAAATAAATAATCCCAAATTCGATTTATGTCACTTGAATTGGAAAAACTCCCTATCACCCCTATTACTAACAATGAAACAGAGTACGAAGCTGTCATTGCAAGACTCAAATTAGCACGAGAACTCTCAATTGAGTAGATCGTGATAAAAAATGACTCTCAACTAGTGGTGAACCAGATGCAGGGGACTTATATTGCTAGAGAGACTCGAATGCAACAGTATCTGGAAAAGACACGAGTCCTGGTGCATCAATTCCAGTCATGGAAGATTATGCAAGTACCTAGAGAGGAAAACGCAGAAGCGGATGCGTTAGCTAATCTTGCAGTAGTTACAGATGTAAAGAATAAAGACAATGCTTTTGTGATACATTTATTTCATTCAGAAATTGACTAGGACAAGAATGAGGTAACATTTAATAATCTAACCTGGGATTGGAGAAACGAAATTGTAATTTTTTTGCAGAATGGTACCGTGCCTAAAGATAGGAAAGAAGCTCAAGCACTTCGCCGAAAAGCTGCACGGTATTACCTAGTTCATGATAATCTGTATCGCAAAATGTTTGGAGGTCCCCTAGCAATGTGCCTTGGACCAAACCAAACTGAGTACGTGATGAAAGAAGTATACGAAGGACATTTTGGGAACCACGCAGGTGCAAGATCCTTAGTCAAAACACTAATCAGAGTAGGGTACTATTGGCCTAAGATGGAAGAAGATGCTGAAAATTTTGTAGCTAAATGCGATAAATGTCAGCGATATGCTAAAACTATGCATCGGCCCGCATAATTACTACACCAGGTTGTATCACCTTGGCCATTTATGAAATAGGGAATGGATATAGTAGGACCTCTACCCCCAGCCAGAGAAAAGGTACGATTTTTACTTGTATTAACAGATTATTTCTAAAAATGGGTAGAGGCAGATGCTTTTAAACAGGTGCGAGAAAAATAAGTGAAACGTTTCATATGGCGAAACATCGGTGTACCAAAGGAAATTGTATGTGACAATGGCCCACAATTCATAGGCTCTCAAATCATAGAATTCTTCCAAAGCTGGCAATCAAACGAATCACTTCTTCACCATATCATCCTGTGGCTAACGGGTAAGCTGAGTCAAAAAATAAAATAATTGTTAACAATCTGAAGAAACGATTGGAAAAAGCTAAGGGAAATTGGCCTGGAGAACTACCGGCAGTATTATGGGCTTATAGAACTACTGCAAAGACAGCCATGGGAGAAACCCCATTCACGCTTGTTTATCGCTCAGAAGCTCTAATACTAGTAGAAATTGGTGAACCGAGCATGAGATTCACAACATCAACAGAATAAACAAAAAATGACGAGTTGAGAACAAATCTGGTTTTTCTCGAGCAAAGGAGAGAAGTTGCTTTAATACGCATGGCAAATGCCCTCAAATCCGTCTACGAAAACGTGCTGGTACACGACAAGTAAGTACAGCTAACCTAAAACGAGGTGCTTTCTCGGGCTCGGGAATGAGTGGTGAACCAGGAATCTACCCTATGAATAGCTCCTTACCTTAGTCATAAAAGCAAATCATAGAGCGATATTACAACAGAAAAGCTCACCTCAGATATTTCAAAATTGGAGACTTTGTCCTTAAGAAAGTTTTTCAATCAACAAAGGAGGCTGGAGCAGGAAAATTCGATCCAAATTGGGAAGGACCCTACAAAGTGCGTGGTATTGTTGGAAAAAATGCTTATGAGCTGGAAACCACGGATGGCAGAATTTTACCAACAATTTGGAATGTTGTTCACTTGAAGAAATATTACTTCTAAGGAAAAGGAATACCCACGGTCAGGTATCATTACGTTCCTTTTTATTTAGAACAGTTAAAATTATACTAACCATTTTAGATGATAGGCAAAAAGTTAACTCACAACCAGATGATGATATTAGACTTGAATAGACACGAGGAAAAAAATGAATTCCCGGTCCAGGGTTACAACTTTTTGATGGACGTTTCAAAAGGTTAAGCAGCCATCATCTAAACTATATACCTTCGAGTCCGGTATGTTTTTCCTTTTCAGGAAAAGGACCACAAGAAAGGAATAGTCAAGTTCTCTAGATTTCATTCTTCAAATCTCAAACACTTGGGGGACTATACAGTATGGAAGAGGCAAAGAAGACTATCAAAAGAGTCAAACTTCAAGCCTGAAGATCCATTTTTCCCAACAAATCAAAAGTTACGAGCAGAATCAAAGAGCCAAAGACAAAAACAAAAAGCCTGATTCAGGAACCTACAAAGAACATACTCGTGAATATAAACGAATGTTTAGGTTAAAGGCAGAATTTAGTTACGGGAAGAAATTCATACCCCCGTGTTTATTCAAAACCTGTTGTAAATGAAAACACTTACAAAAGAGTCATAGACTATGCTCAAACACATATAAAATGTTACGAAAGTTCGAATAATATAAAAACTTTCTGCAAAACATTATTCGGAATAAACATGTGAATTCCTATCTCTCTTTTGTATGTTTACACCATTATAAAGTTGAGACGTCTTCTTCATTAAGTTTCGTTCATAAAAGGGCCCTCTTTTATAAATCGTGCTTATTTCAAAAAGACACGAAATGCTGAAGCATTTTTTAATGCAAAATTAAGTATCAAAGGGGAGAAACAAAAACCCGAACGTAAAGCATGCAAACACTTTAAAGTAAAACGAAAACTCGAAAAAACCCAAGTCATGCTAAGAAATGTAAACATTAATATTATATAATGGTAAAAACTAAGTATTAACTTAGTTTAAACCAAATTTGTTTATACAAAGTTGCCCCTAAGTTGTCATTGGGGACTTACTAAACCAAACTTCACCCCCAAATGGGACCGGGGTTAACCACCAATTGTTCCAAAAAATAAAAAGATAGGGGTTGATAAACTTTCACTAGGCACTGGAAGAATTATCTTCATCAGCAGGAGGAGCAACTTGAGATGGCGAGGCTTGGGCAACAGCTTCATCAGGCACGATCTCATCACCCATTGGAACTTCAAGTTCAGGTGATGAAAAATTTTGACTTTGCCGAGTCTTTTCAATCGTCTCCTTAGTCTTGGAAATTTCAGCTTCTAAGTCAAAATTTTCTTGGCCCATTTCCGTCAATGTGTCAAGCCGGGAATTCAAATAAGCCCAACTCACATCAACGGTTGCCTTATCCTCAAGAGCTCGTAATATTTCTCCCATTGTTCAATATCGACTCTCAGCTCATCTCTTTCAACCACGATAGCATCATAAGAAGCCTGCAAAGGGGCAAGAGATCTTTCTAGAAACTGAATCTTGTTTGAAGATTCACGGAGGTCCTCTTGGGTCTGAGTAAGTTATTGCACAAGTTCACCAGCATAAGCCTCCTTCTGGTCCAACAAAGCCTTTAAGCTTCTTAAGTCTTCAGTAGCATGGGAAAGTTGCTCCGCAAAGGAAGACTCCAGGATGTTTTTATCCTTGCCTGCTTGACTTGATGAAGCCTTCTCGATGTCCAATTCCGCTTCAATTACTCTAACCTGCTGCTCTAAGGTGCACTTTTCCTCTTCTACTGCTTCCATGTCAAGTTGAAGGCTCTCAAATTGTTCCTTCCAGTTATCAGCCTCGGTATGGTGGCCATTCATTAACTGCTCTATATGTACGATCCTTTTCATCAACTCTGTACCAATGAGATTGATCTACACAAAAAAAAAGGAAAATTAGATATGGCAAAGGCCAGTGTTAAGAATAAATAACATGAAGATTACCTTCAAAGATGAGTGTACAATCTCATTCATCCATGTTATGGAGCTATGACTTTTCAACCGGGCCAATCAAAGGCTTCAACCACACATCCGCCTGGCCTGATTTCTTTAAAAGGCTACCTTCCGTAGGAACCTTGATCATAATTCGCTTCATCTCCCCATTGCTAGAAGACCCTACTTCAATAATAAAAGGCACAGTAGTAGGGGTAGATGAAGGAGCTACGGGTGGCACAGACAGAGAAGCAGAAACAGCAACAGGCACGGCGGACTGAAGTTCCACTGGAGCAGAAGGAGGAAATATGGCAAGAGGCGTCTCCTCTGAAATTGAGCCAAAACCTTGATGGAACAATTGCTAAACTGACTCAATGGCTGCAGAAGGAGTTCCCTCCTCAGAGTATGCAGGGGTAGAATGATCGGGCTCAGGCACAGAAGATGGACCAGTAAGGGGAGCAGATTCGTCATCAGACATGACTCTTCTTCTTGCTCGTGGCCTACGAAACAACGAGCCTTCCTCCTACTCCTCCTCATCTTCTAAGGTTTGAGTCCTATCCACTTTCCTTTTTGATGAATAAGAATTTAAGATAATTTCTTGAGTCTTGGCCAAAGAGAGCTTCGAAGCAGTTATAGCAGCAGCGGTGACACCACGAGCGGGAAACCCTAACAAACAAAAGGGATTAGAGAAGTTCAAAAAAGAGAGAAAAAGGAAACGTAAAAAAAACTACCATGGGTTTTTACTTTCCAACCAAATCTTGCAGAAAGGTATTTCCAAGAACGTTCTTCCATTGGAGCGATCATTAACAATTTTTCTACCCAACCAGGGAAACCGGAAATCTCCTCCACGGTTCTCATGGTTGTTGAAAAAAGACAAAAACAGTCACGGTACTGAACATCTATCAAGAATAAAGAAATAAGTGAGTAAACAAAAACTTACATGCAAAGTTCCACTTCTTATGGACGGGTAAATTTTCTTCACCTACTAATCCACCTGTAGGGGCAGCAACAAACCTGGCACGCCAACCTCTATCTTTATCGTCATCAGAATTGACTAAAACTCTCTTACTCCTAGCCACAAGTGTAAAGATTCCTTGGCGGAATAACTTGGGAGAGTAGAGGTGAATAAGATGATAAAAGGTAAAAGGAAGTGATGCTAAGTTATCCAAATATCTAAGGCATGCTACTGCCCTCCAGACGATAGGACCGATTTGTCCCAAACACACGTTAAAAAATCGATAAAACTCTATAATGACAAGGTCGATGGAAGGCCTGAAACCCAAAGTAAAAGGGTAGGTATATACAAAAGAATAGCCTTCTTTGTAAGAAGTTATCCTTTGACTTTCATTGGGGACCAAGACTGGGAAATCAAATTTCCAATAACAGTCTCTGCGCACAAGATAAATCAAACCCTCAGTAATTTGAGTAGGGTGAAGATCAGCGCGATTATGAGACGTCATGGAAGAAAGTTGTTCTTATGGCTTCACTGTCATTTACGAAAGAAAATTCAACGGGTACAATCTCATCTACCTTTGGTTCGCGAAGTGGTTCACTGGACTCTCTACTCTTAGAAGAAGATCTATAAGCTCTAGCCCTAGAAGAAGATGGAGTAACAATAACCCTAGAAGTTGGTGGGGGGTAATGTTACGTTGAGAAGAAGAAGACCCTCTAGAAGGTGTTGAGCCCAAACTCCTTAATCTACCGCCCCTCCTACTCTGGATCGAAGCAGAAGAAGGAGATAGTTCATCGACTATTATTACTTTTTCGGGGTCTTGGTTTAAAGAAGACATATTTGCATGAAAGAAGGACTTGCAAGCAGCAAAAGAAAGTTAGAAGTTTTTCGTAGAAGCAAAGGCAAAAATGGGTATTTATACATGAAGGCAACCGTCAAAAAATTGAAAGATACTGATGTGAAAGTCATTATTAAAATTGTCACTTCGTGAGTGATGCAGCCGCAAAAAGCCATAAAGTGCGCTGGTGAATTGAAGAACCAATCCGGAATCACCACGTGGCACATGCATTTAATAGAAGTGACAAGCGAAGCGTACGTTCAGGGACAGATGCAATGACATGAGTAGAACGGCGGCAAAAAATTCCCTCCATGAATGTGTATCCACTTACCAAATATTCAATTGATAAATAAATGGTAAGTGGGGACTATATGTATTGGTAAAAAAATAGACATTACACGTGTAATATCTTGGATGACAAAGCAGTATAGGTGGAACAACGGAAGGGCGACAGCTGGATGAAAGCTTGGAAAGAGGTACGGAGCAAAGAGGTACGGGGTAAACACCCATGAGATAATTAGAAGCGGAAGCTCCAGTCTAATTGAGAAGTTGAAGAGACACGGTCAGAAGGAACCAAGGCAGAATAAAGGGTAGATTCATAGATCTTCAATCAATGAGCTAAACGTTACAGAATTTTCACGCAACAGTTACGATTACCTATTGTAACGTTACATTAATGATATAAATACTTATTAATGCTCAATCATTAAGAAGAGTATACGTTATATTAAGAAATTTTCTATAAAATAGAGTAAAATGTCACTTGTATGGACACGTTCGAACCACTATCGAAATATACTTATTTTTATGCTATCTTAATGCTTTCTTATTTACAAGTCTAAATCCTATTATTAGTTAATCTCTTTGGTTATCAGAAGCTCGAGTACTTCTTAAAATAGCTTTGACTAAGAATCCAATTCTTTGGTTAAACATGGTTAACTAAAGACTTATTTTAAGGGGTAAATTGACACTATAATCATATCTCAGATTTTGTATCCTAACATTACCTAATGTAGTTCAAACATCGACGTTTAACTTTAATCCAGGAGTGCAATAGTAGCCCAGACGCAGAGATAGTACTTTTTTAATTTTCCGTTTTTCAACTCAGAGCTCATAACATTTTTAGTTATGGATCCGCCACAAAACAGTGTTTTAAATTGTACTAGCTATGAAAAAAAGCTTTAAATAAAATAAGTTCATTTTGTTGCACAAGTCAGAAAAGAGCATAAACCTAATGCATTAGGAGCAAATTATCCATTTTAGGCTACAAAAACAATTGTCACATTAAACTTGAAAGATGGATGTGTAATATAGCCTGATTTTCCTCAATATCGGTTCCATGTGTCAAAGGAGGATTCGAAATATAAAAATACTGATTACATCTCTATATGAATAGATCAATTTAAAAGAATAACCATGTATAGATATTGTTTACCTCGAAAATACGATAATAATTAAATTTGATTTGTGATTTTAAAGATATGTGATTTAGTTCAACACCAATTAATAATCAAGAAGTATAAAGTATAAACGAAGGAAATAAGTGAATCAAACCAGTGTTACTTAAGTAGTATCGACCTCGAGCTTAGTGACCTCGAGATGAACCAAGAACAATAAAATAAGAACAATAAAGATAAAGGACAATTCTGATGGGCAATGAGCGAAAAGTAGAGAGTATATTCTTTGCCAATGATTAGATGATCTTTGCAAATGATTGGGGTCCCCTTTATATAATAGGGGAACCCTAAATAAGGTACATTTCCATTTACAGTAAGGAATCCTATTGGGACAGCTGTCTAACCGCCTAGTACGGAATCGTACAATTCTATTTCGGGATTTGCGCCATGATTTTGGGGCGTGGCAGGAGTCTCGCTCATTCTGTTAGAAATTCATAACGGCATTATTTCAAAGTCGAGCATACTCGGCTTCGGTATTCATCGTACTTCGATCCTTGGGCATTGCATCCTATCTTTGAGCTTGAGTCTGGTCCATCGGGCTCGAACTCGACCTTGCCTGAACTCGGGCTTAAGATGATCCCTCGAGCCTATAGATCGAAGGCATATGATTTTGACCATATACGGATAGTCCCCGTATTTCTTAGAGTTGGTCGATAATAAACGATTTGATCTTCGATGCTCCGACGCCTTGATCCCGATGTCAATCTCGTGATGTCAGTGGCTGAAGTGACTGAAAGGTCGTTTCGTGCAGTTCCCAAAGTCATTAACTGGAGGCGGCTGACGGTCGGCTATTTGGCTTCCCTAATACTCTTAAGAGACTGCTATAAATAGGCCAACTTCACAATTTTGCAAACTTTACTTCTCAAATCGTTCTCAAAATCTCATTAACTCCTTCAACTTCTCTGATTTCACTCTTCTCTCAATTTGTTCTTACCTCATCATCACCCTTTTTCTCTTCTCTTGAATTTCTAAACCATAATAGCTAAAACATCTAATATATCCCCCAAAAAGGAAAAGCCTCTTCATCATCGTAGCCAGTTAAAAGTAAAATGGTGGTGCCACCTCGTATCGAGGAGTGTATTCCCCTGCCGTGCGAAACAACATCCGATTTCAAAATCAAAAAACCTGCATTAACACCGGGTCGATGTGAGCCCATGTCCCGAGACATCTGTTTGATAACTGAAGATGAACTCGAGCAGGTGAAAAAAGACTGCAACTGGGAGAACAAAGATGTAGTGATCCCTTCCCCTGAAGAGGACATCACTAATCATAAAGCAGGGTACTTAAACGTGTATACCTACCCATTTACGCTGGGTCTTGTCGATCCAGCTCTGGGTCTCATAGATCCAGTTATTCTGATTTTTGCCAACAATACCAAGTGACGCTTGGCCAGATCTACCCTCCATTATGGTGAATCGTCAATCTGATCAGATACTTTTCGAACCATGTCGAGGGGATGCCTTTTACCCTCTACCATCTGATTAGGTTGTACCGCCCTCGCCTTTATCGAGGTGGCCTGATAAAGCTGCAACGGCGATTGTTGATACCCAATTTTTTCTCAATTTATTTTTAAAACTTGTATATATACCTTAAAAATCACTCTTTATAATAACTGGTATTTTTCCGAAATTTTTCATATTTTTATTAAATCCTTTTCCAATTTATTCAGTATTTTTATATTCAATAATTATTCATAAATTGTATTATAAATAATTTCAAAATATTTCCCAGTCAATATATCATTTCTAATCCTATTAGAATTTAATTATTTCACAAATTAGCCAATTTGGCATTATTTGACCATAATTACAATAATTTTACAACTATGGCCTAATTGTAAGTTTTATACCATTTAAATCAATAATTATTTCATTTTTATATTTTTTATATTCATTAATTACCTTAATTTCATTTATTTAGAGTTAATTTCATTTTATATAATTATTAGCTATTTTTTATTAATTATTTATCTATTTTTTGGGTATTTAACTAATAGCCACTTTTAATTTGAATGCTAGCTTAATTTCACCCGGGCCCCTACCCAATTTAATCAGCCCAATTACCCAGCCCAAACCTAAATCCTACCCGGCCCAACCACGACTAATCTGAGCCGTTGATAAATTTAAATCAACGGCCCAGATTGGTGTTACCATAATTAAACCTAGACCTACCCCCCCCTCCGACCTCTCATTTCCCAGTCTCTCATTCTCTCTCTATCTCTCCTTGGTTCTCTCTGGTTCTCTCTAGAACCTTCCTTTGCCTCCCTTCTCCGATGAAGTTTGTTCGTCTTCTTCCGGCTAGTTCCCTCGCCGGAAACTATGGTCTCCCATTATCTCCCGGTTACTGCTTCACCCTACACCGGTTTAATGACACCCTAAGGCCCTCAGGCGAACCTGGAGCGGTTCAGATCCTACCCATGGTCCCTCATGCCACCTTCCAGCCTCCTCCGGCCGTCTGAGTAAGAGCCATGACTTTTCCGGCTAACGCTGGCGACATTTTTAAGGTTTTTCTTGTTTTTTCAACTCTCTGAAACCCTAACCCCTGGTATTTTCACGATTCCTTTTATATTTGTCTTAGATATGTGTATATCATGAAGCTTTTTACATGTTTTCTTCGAAAACCTTCCTATTCTCTTATATGTACACAAGATCCGGGTTTATTACGAGTATTATTATATTTTTTTAAAGGTTTTCCATTTTTTTTAAACAAGTTTTTCCCTTAGGGTTCCTGAAACCTTTTCTTCAAACAGTTTCTCAAAGTTCAAGTGATTTTTCTCATATGCTTAAACGTTTTATCACTTTTAATAATGATTTATTATGTTAAAACTTTAGTTTTAACACTGTGTTCTAAATTCTGAGCATGTCTTTTTCTTTCGATTTGTATGTGTGTTTGTTTCCCAAGAGTAATCCCTGTTTCTTTGTGATTATTGCTTCATTATGCTATTGGGTCTTTGATTCTGCTGCTTCTTGTGTGTTCACCCTGCTCGAATCATTTTTGCCTTGAATCCCTGAATGATTATGAGTAGTACTATACTGATTTTTCATACGATATCCTCTGCTGATTCTGAATGTTTCCTTAGATACATGAGGACATCCCTTAATTAGTACCAATTTTGAATCCCTGATTTCTTATGAGATGTTCTTATTGATTTCTAGCTTTGTTTTCTTACCTTGTTACATAATTGATTAACTGTTAATTGATTACTATTTCCTTAAGTGATATTTTCTGAACCTAGTCTCAATTGTATGCTTGAATTAGGGTGAAATTGTTTCCTTATATGTTACAGGCATAAGAACTTTCCTTAATTGTTATTTTACCTACTAGCCGTTTGAGTTTAACCCCTTCAATTAAGGGATACCTAATTGCCTGTTGTACTTACATTGTTCTTATATTCCTCTAAGCTATATATGGTTCTTTCCTTATTTAATACTCACCGTGTGAATTACTCCCTTGATTATAAGGATACTTGTACTAATTGGGTACTGATTGATATTCAGTCCCACAATCACTGGTTAATTCTTGTTCTTTCCTTATTTTTCATCAAGTTTTAAAAACTATATATACTTTATTCATACACAAACACACACATGAACTAATCTGTTCGAAAAATATCTCTCACAATTTAAAAGAATCTCTGCTCTCTCTCTTCTGTGCTAACCACTACTATTCTAAGTTAGCCGGCTGCAAGCCAAGGCTAACTATTGTGCATCTCTTACTTTCCTGTTTGTGATACTGTTTTCTTCACTTCAATGGTATGTTCTAATTTAGATTTTAGTCCTCAAACCAACATGTTTCCATTACTGTTGTAATTCAGTATGCTTCCAACTTGCTTACTTATTGTTCATCATGTATCTAGGACCATGAACTCCTCTATGCATGTTTAAATTAGGCTTTATTTGTTTATGACCAGCATGTTTCTGTACACTTCCGCTAAGGAGGACGAAAAAAGAGTGCGCGACAGCATGGCGACTCTGCTGGGGATAACCAGGCTTTTACCATTTCAAATTATTTCGTGAATTTATTTTTAAATACTTACACCCTTTCCTCATGCTCAACATTCATACTCCACTCGTGCCAAACAAAATACTATACAAAACGCTTGATGAGTGGTTGCGCCTTTCCTATATTATCACCCACTAAATTCGGAAAGGCTTATTTACGCTAAAAATAGTCGATCAGCGGTGCAGTCGACTGTTCCGTGCCTTTCCCCCTTGAGTTGTCCTCTCAAGGGTACCAGTCTAAAACCCCATAGAAACCTTACTTTTTTGCACTATTGCATGCATCATGGTCAAACCTAGTCAAGCTAAAGTGTCGTCCGCACGATAGCTGTTAAGATAGCCTTATCCAAAAGTCTACTGAGTTTCCCTAAACCCAAACGGACGCCCTCACGTTCTGTGCATTTATTTGGAGAACAAAATGCTTCCTGCTAATTATTGACATTAAATAGTCGAGTCCGCTGGGGGTAAGGGCCTAACCTATTTGTTTTGCAGGAAAAAAAATGAGGCACGAAGTCCCCAGATTTGGCATGGTCTCTAACATCCACCCAAAACTGCTAAGTTGGTGGGAGGATCTACACTCCAGCGACAAAGCTATCGTCAGGAAACACTTGTGTAATCTACCATCTCTTCTGGAAATCCAGCCTAACAAAATGATAGTAGAGGCTGCTACCCTATTCTAGGATCGTGAAAGATCCGTGTTCCGCTTTGGGAGCATTGAAATGGCGCCGCTGATAGAAGAGATAGGAGCGCTGGCTAACCTAGTATGGGAAACTCCAGGGTTGCTGATGCCTGAGAATCGCACAGGCAAAAGTTTCCTCAAAATAATGGGTCTGAAAAAGGACGCGGAATTGGTATGTCTGGAGGATTCGTACATTCCTTTTGACTACTTGTACGAAAGGTATGGCTACAGCAAATCATACTATACCTACCATGACGATTTTGCTATCACCTCTCTGGGACACGTCCATCGCCGAGTGTTCATGTTTATGGTATGCTTTTTGGGTTTGATCGTGTTCCCGATGAATAAGGAAAGAATCCATATCAGGCTAGCCATGGTAACTAAGACCATAATGGAAGGGGTAAATGGGCAATATTTCAGCATTGTGCCCATGATCATTGTAGATATATATCGGCCCTTAGAAAGATGTCAGCAAGGAGCAAAACATTTCGAGGGTTGCAATTTATTACTTCAACTCTGGCTCGTGGAACATCTCCAAAAGGGCGAATATCGACAGGACATCCACCGCCGAATGTGGGATGACCACATCTCTTTCCATCACCCAAAGTGAATGAACTATATCCCTGACATGTTCGCTCAACCTGAAAATGCTGAAGGGTGGGTCGAGCTTTTTGATAACCTGACTGAATAACAGGTTCAATGGATGTTCGAATGGTTTCCAACGGACGAGTTCATCATTCGATCCCGATACGCATCATTTCTGATACTGATTGATCTAAGGGGGACATACCCTTACGTCCCTCTTCGAGTTA
>ML427119.1:0-79057 GCA_005239525.1 Nicotiana knightiana | reverse complement strand
ATATTGAAAAGTATAGCTGAAAAGCAAATATGTCCAGGAAAGTTTATGTTTGAAGGACTTCTATTTCGAAAGTATATTTGAACAGTATTTGACTTGCAGAAAAAAATAATATTTGAAAGAGCAGTATTTGGGAAGGTATATTTTGAACATCACGCATTTTGATGATATTGAACGAGCAGTATTTGGGAAAGTATATTTTGAACATCACGTCTTTGATAATATTTGAAAGAGCGGTATTTGGGAAAGAATATTTGAACACCACGTATTTTGAAGAGACTATGTTTTAAAGATTTCTCTTTATAAAAATACATAAATATACATTCAAAGAAAGCATGTTTCAAAGAAGAAATTTCTATATTCCGAAATGATTATATCTTTTAAGCTTTCAAAATAAACTAACGATTTAAAGGTTTTCACTCGAAGGTTTGACCAGTTTTATTGAGTTATTGGCTAAGCCATGACGTGAATAAATTGATGCAGTGCTGAGTTGCTAGTGCTTTTTATTGGGTTGTGATTCCCGCTATTTGGATTGCATTCTTTCCATTCTCTTTGCGTATTTTCTATCATGTTGTCCGTTGATCGTAATTACTGAATTTTCTTTCGTATTATTCGATCGTATCGTTAATTATATTGAAAAATTCTTTTGATAGACATTATGTTTCGGTCATTTATACCTTTATACCTTTTTACTTATTAGACCGGTGGTGTCTTGACTATTCCTCGTCACTACTTCACCGAGGTTAGTCCTGATACTTATTGGGCACCGCTGTGGTGTGCTCATACTACACATCTGCACATTTTTGTGTGCTGATCCAGGTTATTGTTGTTAGTAGCTGTGCAGATCATTGCTGAGGAGACTCAAGGTAACCAGTTGTTGCGTTCGCAGGCTTCGGAGTCACCTTCCTGTTTTATTTCTATTCAACTATACTTACTTATTCCTAGACAGTTGTATTTAGATTTGATAGAAATATTTCGTAGAGCTTATGACTTATATTTAACGTGTTTTGGGAGATTGTAAACTCTGTCAAGATCTCTATATCGAGGCTTTCATAATTCCTTTATTATTGTTGTTGTTTAGTGGAAATGTTAGGCTTACCTAGTCCCTAAGACTAGGTGCCATCACGATACCCAATGGAGGGAAATTTGGGTCGTGACGATATGATACGTGTGCCGCCAAATGAACTCAATGCAACAAGTGCACCTTGGCCTTTTGCCGCTTGGGGAATGGAAGTCATTGGGCCGATCGAGCCTGCCGCTTCAAATGAGCACATGTTCATTTAGTGGCCATAGATTACTTCACAAAATGGGTTGAAGCTTCATCTTACAAAGTCGTTGTAATGACCCGACCTGTCGTTTTGAGCTCTAGCGCGACGTTCAGCGGTTTGAAGTCGTGAGCAACTTCGTTTCAGGTATTATGACCCGTGGGCCTAGTCGGAATTGAATTGCAGGAAGTTTAGAATTGATTTGGAAAGAAAATTCTCATTTCAGAAGCCTTAAGTTGGAGAAATCGGCTACGATTGGAATTTTGAGTAAATGACATCAGAATCAGGATTTGAAGGTTCCAGCAGGTTCGTATGATGATTTCGGAAGTGCATGTATGTCCGGATCAGGGTTTGGATAACCTGGAGCACTTCGGCGTATATTGTGGAAGTTAGCATTTTAGAAAGATTTCATGAATTTGGGCTTGAAGTGCATATCAGTGAGGGTGATGTCCGTTTGGGATTCCAAGTTTGGGAATAGCTCTATATGGTGATTCTGGAATTGGGAGCGAGATCGTAGGTGTATTTGGATGTCCGTATGTCATTTGGCTAAAGATAAAAATTTGTAGGTTTTTGAAGCAGGTCTGTAATGTTGAATATGACTTGTGTGCAAAATTTGGGGTCAATCAGAGGTGATTTGATGGGTTTCGACATCGAATGGGGAAGTTTAGAATTTCAAGTTCTTAAAGATTTGGATTGAAGAGCGATTCGTCATTTCAATGTTGTTTGATGTGATTTGAGGCTTCGAGAAATTCCGTGTTATGTTTTGGGATAGGTTGGTATGATTGGACGGGGCCTCGGGGCCCTCGGGTGGATTCCGGGTGGTTAACGGATCAAGTTGGAGCTGGAAAAAGGGTTGAAGCTTGCTGTCATCTGGTGTAATCGCACCTACGAGGCTTTGACCGCAGGTGTGGCTAAGGGCGCCGCAGGTGCGAGATTGGGGCTGGAGTTGAGGATGCCACAGGTGCGGAAGATTGGTCGCACATGCGGAATCGCAAGTGCGAAGAGGGGATCGCAGGAGCGGGAATTTGCTGGGTCAAGTCAGAGCCGCACCTGCGATGGAATTTCCGCAGGTGCGGAGCCGCAGGAGCGGCCATTGGATCGCAGGTGCGAAAGAGGCCTGGGTAGAATGTTTTAAAGACGGGTTTATGTCATTTCTCACCAATTTTTCATTGTCATAGGCGGTTTTTGGAGAGCATTTCAAGGGGGATTCTCGTCAGGCATCAAGGTAAGTAAACTCCTTCCGTTTGTTAGATGAATACAAGATTATATGCGTGGATTAGGCATGGAAATTGGTAGGAATTTGGGAAATTTTTGAAGAAACCTAGAAAATGTAAATTTGGAATTTAGCCACGAATTTGAGTATGGAATGTAGAGTAAATTGCATGATAGAACTAGTAGAGCTATGGGTAGCATGTATCTTCAAGAATTTCAGATTTTCGGGCGCGTCGGCCCGAGGGTATTTTGGTCATTTCTCCAAGGGGGGTTGGGAAAGTATATAATCCGAAATTTTTGTGACTATTAGGATGAATTTTTATTGCTTTGCCATTATGTGGTATTTTCGGAGTGTTGTGCATCCGTGGGAGTCATCGGAAGGGCTTTGAAGCCGGTGTTGGAATTTCGGAGAGAAGTAAGTCTCCTTTCTAACTTTGTGAGGGGGAATCGTCCCCCTAGGTGAATTAATTCAATACATGCTATTATCTTCGGGGGCTACGTACGCACGAGGAGACAGGAGTCCGTGCGTAGCTACTATTATGGCATGTCCGGGTAGTCTAGGACCCACTAGCATGCCTTACGTGTTATACCTGTAATCCTGCCTGCAATATTAAACTGCTAATATAATCGAAGATGTAATTGAATATATAAAAGAAAACTAGATTTCATCTTGTCAATCTTCTAAAGAGAGAATTTATCTCTCTATGGATATTTGTGTACCTGGACTGGGTTGTATAGTGGAATGTCATTAAACTTAACAAATGAGTTTCAAAAACAAATGATTTCAAAACCTATATTTCATGTTTCTTATAATAAGGATTTTACCAGTTTCCTGAAAAAACTATTTTCTTGATAAAATACGGATTTAATGTGTGGAAATGTGTCAGCACTCGAATCGCAAGTATGATTCGCGATCGACGAAAGCTTTATGGTAATTTGGTATAAATGTGTCAGCACCCGAGTCGCATGTATGATTCGCGAACGGAGGAAGCTTTATAATATTCAGTATAAGTGTGTCAGCACTCAAATCGCAGGTATGATTCGCGATCGAGGGAAGCTTTATGGTAATTTGGTATAAATGTGTTAGCACCTGAGTCGCAGGCATGATTCGCGAGCGGGGGAAGCTTTATAATATTTAGTATAAGTGTGTCAGCACTCGAATCGCAGGTATGATTCGCGATCGAGGGAAGCTGATCACGCTCAACTATGTCTAATAAAAGACTAAACGGGCGTTGCAAATATAATGCAGGGTATTATGCCCAGAGTCGATCCCACAGGGAATTTACGTATCAATCAAGTCTTTAGAATACGCAACTTTTACTCAATCTACTCTCTTAAGACTTTTTAATATAAATTGGTGATGTTTTACTAATTCTACTGACAATAATAATAACTAACAATTACTAACAATGTGTTGTAAACAATTATGATAAAGGTCTAAGGTTATGGTTTCCCCCGTCGGTGAACTTCCTTCTCGGATACTTCTTATAGTTTGATTAGTTGTCTCTATCAATCATGAACACTCTATCTACCATAAATCTCTCTCAAGTAATTATGATAATTTACTAGACGCACTCTCTCAAGTTACGCTAGCTAGATTGCATTACAGTTCACTTTAGATTGCACCCGAGGTATCGTTTCCAACCTATAAACCCTCGGTTATGACTTCCGTCTATACTCCGGGAGTGATGTTGTTCAAACAAATACCTAAATATGCACTCTCTCTCAAGTAGATACATAATAAATAGGAACAGTTAATTGAGGGCCCTTCCAATTAACTACAAAAAGAACGTTGTTGAACAAATAGAGATAAATCAACCAAAAAAATCTATGTTAATAACACAAGAAGTTTATCCCCAACGGGTTCTACCAAAACCCTAGATTAAAGAAGTTAGCTAGACATGTTCATAAGAATCAAACTCAAAATAACTTGCATAATTAAACTACGAAGTAATGAATAAAAGATGTAAAAATCAATGTTTTGTCACTTCAATGGTTTTCTCTCTTTGAATCCTTTTAATCCTTCGAATCCTCCGTATGCCTTCCGAATCTCCCTTCAAGTTGTGTTTACGGGGTCTATTTATATATTTAGGACGAACCCTAAACGTGTAGAAGACTTCTATTCCAACCGGGAAACACTTAAACTCGTCAAAACTCGGAATTGACCGAACTTGGGACCTGGCGTTTGGGCCCTAACGCCTGGCTAAGGCTGGCGTTTGGACTCTAACGCCTGGCTAACGCCAGGCAGGATCAGGCGTTTGGGCCCTGGCGCTCGGCTATAGCCCGGTGCACTCCTCCTCGCCTCTTAAGCGTATTTTCGATGTATTTGCATCCATTTAGCTCGGTTTCCATCTCCAATTCACCTACACATGAAATAGACTCTATTATGCACATAAAAAGTGTATTTTTATCATTAACGCACATAAAATGTAGGGCATATAACATGTTAAACCATGAATTCTAGCCTCGCATCAATACCCCACACTTAAACATTTGCTCGTCCTCGAGCAATCAAACTACACTCATGTACACAACTTATTAAGCAAATCTCTTAACACGTTATACCAAGAATATTTAAAACAGTTCAAGCACAAAGGTGTGACATCCTCGCCTCAATAATCGACTCACAAATACCATGCTTTATTCACAATTCACTAACTACTCTAACATAGAGGTCAACAACATTACCTTTCCTTCATGAATCATGCACCCTCACCAAGGCAAAGAGCTAGTTCCTCACACTATAATATTTAAGAACACTTAGGAACTCAAGATAGAAAGAATTCACTCGCTCTCAGAAACGNAGAGTGACTACACCTCCCTAAGCACATTAATACATAAACTTTAACGTTCAACCTCAAACTCATTTTAAGCCAAAATCCACCTTCACAACAATGTTATTACCCCATACTTCTTTAAGAACAATTAGATTAAGAGTCACCACATATATTTGTCTTTCACAACAATACAACTGTTTATACTTGATTTATTTATTTATTTTTTCTTTTCTTCTTTTCCTCTTTTTTTTCTTTCTTTTTCAAATGACTCTTACTTTTCCAAACAATGCACCTTTCTCCTTATTTCAATTATTCCCCTCAAAGCCCAACCTACCACCCCACACTTTAACTTTTCCATCATTCATCACATTTTCAGTGCTTACGAGAGGTGACTTCAAATATATGATTGATTCAAACAAAGGGATATGGTTTGTAATGCGGTTGCCAAAGAAACAGGATTATAGGCTCAACGGGGTTAACGACGATACAAAACAATTAGGTGGGTAAAATATAGATAACTGGCTCAACAAAGAAATGCCTATATCACTTCCAAGACTGAACACAACTTCTATTTCGCTTTGCACACACACGGGGCAAGTTATAGACATCAAATGCAATGCACAGAATAATATACAAATCTCACACACACATGGCACATAATTCACTCAGACTTGGATCTATCACGACACTCCAGCCAAAGCAGTTAAGTGAATCTTAAGAATTCCTTATTTAAGGTATTTATCCTGGAGTCAAAAATTGAGCCTAAGCGTCACAACCAAAGTACTGACTATTCTCAAGGCATTAGCGCGTTTTGAGATATTTCTACTATTAAGCTCTTAACCATGTGATTCAGAATCCTAAAAATTAAAAACTACCTACACCCGGTTCAATTAAAACCCCTTGGAAAAGAATCGTGGTCCAAATAAAAACCAAGGGGGAGTTACTACACTACTTAAAAGAAAACAACAAAAAAAAAATCTTTTTAGTATTTTCTCTAGACCTACTTCCTTCAAGAAAATAGTCAAGGAGATCCATCGTCAGGAAAAGTCCACATATTTCTAATAAATTTATTTTTTGTTTTTTTTTCTACTTTAAAAATAAACACTTACCAACAAGAAAACTAAAACTACTAACAAGAATACACACTAATCACAACAAATCCCAACAAATATGTACCACACCCACACTTAAATCATGCAGTGTCCTCAATGCATAATATATAGACAACACAAGAAATAAAAGTAAGGTGTAAGAAACTCCCTGGTCCAATAGTGTTGACATCCTTTCCATTGATCTCGCTTTCATGCTCCTTTTAGCACATGCTTGAATCACTTTATGCCTCCACTTCGAACTTATGAATTGAACCCCAATTTTTTATTCTGCTCTATGATAGTGCTCATGGGGTGGTGGAACAAATCTAACTGGCCCAAAAAATCATGTATTAATCTGCGCTTCTTGGCTTTTCGATGAAATGTGTACTCCCTACTTTCTGGCAGGAAGAATTCAAGAATGTAGGCATCTTGTTCTTTATCCCTCAGCTCATCAGGTGGTTCGGATAACTCTATTTGCATATCCTCATCCCAGCACAATGTGAACAAATGGTTGGAGTGAGTACCAACATCCTCAACAATAATGACACTAGATCCAACAAAATATGTATCATCAATGTCCTTGGTTAAATCTAGTATCTTTTCCACCACATCAGCATCCTCCGATTTCAGTTCTAACCTGGGTGGTTCTTCAATAGATGGCTCGTCTGGAGGGTTCTCTCTTTCCTCAGCATATAGTGAATCAAACTCGAGAGCCTGTTTCCATACCTCTTTTTCCTCAAGTGCTAACACCCAATCTGCTAGTTCTTCACCGTTCATATCATCCAGCTTCATGAAACATTCATCTAAAGGGTCCCCAACAGTCAGGAAAGCATTATCTTTTTCTGGGATCACATTCACAACATCAATAAGAGAGCAGTTGGCGAACGCACTAGGTCGCCTCATAGACTTCTGCACGTTGAAAGTGATTTCTTCATCGTTGAGCCTCATCTTAAGTTCACCAGTCTCACAATCAATAAGAGCTCTGCCTGTGGCCAAAAATGGCCTTCCCAAGATTATGGGAATTTCCTCATCTACCTTGCAGTCTAATATCACAAAATCAGCAGGAAATACAAACTTCCCCACTTGCACCAAGACATCATCCAGAATACCCGACGGTCTCTTCACCGTCCTATCAGCAAGTTGCAGCAGCATGGAGGTGGGCCTGACTCTACCTATCCCCAGTCTTTTATATATGGCCAGCGGCATCAGATTAATGCTAGCCCCTAAGTCACATAGAGCTTTGGTGATAGAAAATTTGCCAATGGTACAAGGAATTGTAAAACTCCCTGGGTCAGACAACTTTTCAGCAATAGGATGTGTTACCACCGCACTACAAGTCTGAGTAAGGGTGACAGTAGCTAGATCTTGGAAGTCAACTTTTCTGGACATCAATTCCTTCATCATTTTAGCATACCCAGGCATTTCTTTCAATGCATCAATCAATGGAATATTTACCTGTATCTGCTTGAGCATGTCCAAGAACTTCTTGTACTGTTCATCCTTTTGGTATTTAGCCAGCCTCTGAGGGAATGGAGCTGGCGGTCTCTTTTTCCCAGTGATTTGGGACTTTTCTTTCTCATCCACCACCTCAATTATCGGCTTCTAAGTCATCTCCACTTCTTTTTTAGTCTCACTCTGTGCGCTGGGTTCTTCTTCACTAGGTTGCACTGTTGCCTTGGTCAAGTTTGTTGAATCATCAAGTTCAGTCGGCATGGGTACCAGTGTCTCGGTCTGTCCGCTTTCATGAGCTCTTTCCAGTTCCAAATTTAATTCTCTGCCACTACGAAGAGTCACTGCCATCAGCTGCCTTGGGCCTTGGTCCACAGGATTTACCTGAGTATCTACAAGTAAAGATCCAGGAGGACGACTGTTTACTGCTATAGATATCTGGCCCAACTGTATTTCAATATTTTTAACAGCTGCATCATGTACATCTATTCTTTCACTGATTTTGGCATTTGACCCAATTACCTGCTGCATCATAGCTTCTAACCTGGCAAACCCATCTTTTTGCCTTCCCCATTGTTGTTGCTGAGGAGGGTAGTATGATTGTTGTTGATGTTGATGGGTGTAACCTTGTGGCCTCTGATACGTTGCTGCATTAACTTGTGGTCAAGTTCAACCCCAGTTCTGCCCCCCTTGTCTCTGGCTTCCATAGTTTGACACATAATTCATATTTTCTGGATAAGGAGGGTGATGACATTCTCCATTGNTGGCTTCCATAATTTGACACATAATTCATATTTTCTGGGTAAGGGGGGTGATGGCTTTCTGTATTCCAGTGATTACCAATTGGTTGACTAATGCAAGATGTGCATAATCCCCCATTGGTTGTGTCAACGATGTGTACCTGCTATTTTTTTCCCGATTCTTCTACCCTCTTAGTAAGGATACTCATTTGTGTTATCAAGGTGGCCACGTTCTCTGCAATGGTATTAGATGGATCGAATGGCACTGAATGAACTACAGGAGTAATGGGTGCATTCCTTGTTGTCCATCCTGAATTCTGTGCCATTTTATCAAGTAAGATTTGGCTCTCTCTCCACGATTTGCTCAGGAATGCTCCACCAGCTGAAGCATCAACATTTGCTTTCACAGTATCAGCCAAACCCATGTAAAAACGCTGCCCCAACATTTGCTCAGGAATGCCATGATGTGGACAGATAACCAGCATACTCTTAAATCTTTCCCATGTCTCTTGTAATGTTTCCACTGGTTTCTGTCTAAAGCTCAAGATTTCATCAATTTGTTGAGCAGTTTTGTTGGGTGGATGAAACTTGTTCACGAACTGCTTGACTAACTCCTCCCATGNCAACTTTTACTCAATCAATTCTCTTAAGACTTTTTAATATAAATTGGTGATGTTTTACTAATTCTACTGACAATAATAATACTAGAAATTACTAACAATGTGTTGTAAATAATAATGATAAGGGTCTAAGGTTATGGTTTCCTCCGTTGGTGAACTTACTTCTCGGATACTTCTTATAGTTTGATTAGTTGTCTCTATCAATCATGAACACTCTATCTACCATAAATCTCTCTCAAGTAATTATGATAATTTACTAGACGCACTCTCTCAAGTTACGCTAGCTAGATTGCATTACAGTTCACTTTAGATTGCACCCGAGGTATCGTTATCTCTAATCCAACCTCTAAACCCTCGATTATGACTTTCGTCTATACTCCGGGAGTGATGTTGTTCAAAAAAATACCTAAATGTGCACTCTCTCTCAAGTAGATACATAATAAATAGGCACAGCTAATTGATGGCCATTCAANTTGAACAAATAGAGATAAATCAACCAAACAAAACTATGTTAATAACACAAGAAGTTTATCCCCAACGGGTTCTACCAAAACCCTATATTAAAGAAGTTAGCTAGACATATTCATAAGAATCAACCTCAGAATAACTTGCATAATTGAACTACAAAGTAATGAATAAAAGATGTAAAAATCAATGTTTTGTCACTTCAATGGTTTTCTCTCTTTGAATCCTTTTAATCTTTCGAATCCTCCGTATGCCTTCCAAATCTCCTTTAAAGTTGTGTTTGCGGGGTCTATTTATATGTTTAGGACGAACCCTAAACGTGTAGGAGACTTCTATTCCAACCGAGAAACACTTAAACTCGTCAAAACTCGGAATTGACCGAACCTGGGACCTGGCGTTTGGGCCCTAACGCCAGGCTAAGGCTGGCGTGTGGACTCTAACGCCTGGCTAACGCCAGGAAGGGCCAGGCATTTGGGCTCTGGCACCCGGCTATAGCCCGGTGCACTCCTCCTCGCCTCTTGAGCGTATTTTTGATGTATTTGCATCCATTTAGCTAGGTTCCATCTCCAATTCACCTACACATGAAACAAACTCTATTATGCACATAAAAAGTGTATTTTATCATTAACGCACATAAAATGTAGGGCATATAACATGTAAAACTATGAATTCTAGCCTCGCATCAGAAGCTTTATGGTAATTTGGTATAAATGTGTTAGCACCCGAGTCGCATGTATGATCCGCGAGCGAGGGAAGCTTTACGCCTATTCAATGATTAGATATTCCTTCCACTCCAGCCGATTGTCTTATCCTTCTGTGCGCATGACTATATGGTACGGTTTTATTGATATTGGCCTGACATGTATTTGGGAAAAAGGAAAGTGTAGTTTGTTGTTTATTCTCGGTAGTTACCTGGATTTCTGTACTTGATACGTATTCGCTACTCACTGTCTTACATGTATACTGTATTTCACCATATTTTGTCATAAATTATATTGTTGGACCCTAGTGAGTATCTAATGCGACCTCTCGTCACTACCTCTCTGAGGTTAGGTGGACGACTTACTGAGTACACGTTGTTTTGTACTCATGCTACACTTGTTGTGCATTTTTATTGCACAGGTACTTTCATAGCAATGTGGAGGACTCAGAGACTTAAGCGAGTTGCATCATCCGAAGGCGATCTGCAGCTGACAGAGTCTCCTCGTACTGTACCTTATTTAAATTTCCTTGTCCAGTTGTATTTCGGACAGGCTTGTAATGATTGCTGAATTCTTAGACATTGCTCATGTACTTGTGACACCGGGTTCTGGGATATGTATTGGGATATAATTTCTTAAGTGTAATCTTTAAACCATTATTTTAATTAACAGACTTTAATTTGGTTATTATGTAATGAAGTGAAAGGAAGATTTTTGTCATCACGACCTTAGGGATTTTGGGTCGTGACAATATGGTATCAGAGCGCTAGGTTCCATTAGGTCTCACGAGTCATGAGCAAGTCTAGTAGAGTCTAGCGGATCAGTACGGAGACATCTGTACTTATCTTCGAGAGGCTACATGGCTGTTAGGAGTACTTCCCTTCTCTATTCTTCGTCATGCGAGTTGATTCCTTTGAGGCTTATGCCTATGTTCATTCCTACTCAATCTTGCGCGTCGTAAAGTGCTTTATATGGATCAGGAATCTGAGGAATGGAAATGGTATTACGAATGTAATCCGAGACTCTTCCATGTGTAATTGGTCGTGGCTGTTGTTATGGCCCTGCAAAAGGGTAATATGTATTTCAGCTCAGTAGCTGTGTTTCTGGGAGCCTTAAGGCTGTGCTCGGGTAGTGATGACGTTTGCAATTGGTTGTCGCGCAATGTCGTTATGATGATAGAATGCTTGACCGTATGTTGAGAGTGATGAATTGTTTGAAGGGAGGTCTTCTCAGAGTTTGATTTCGAAATTTCAGTGCTTTTGTGTCGCCAGAGGAAGGGCATTTTGGGTTATGAATGGTCCGGTTGGGGTTGATAAGGTAGTAAGACTTGGTGTCTTCAAGTGAGATGGGATATGCACCTGTGACGTGTCATCGTCGTCATTTATCAAATGGAATGTGTTAATTTGTCGGTGATATGGGTTCTTCGGTTGCGTGGGGTCAGAGTATTGAGAGGGAGCATTGAAGAATGCGGTTGGCAGAGATCGTGAGGTGCGGTGGTTCAGTGCCAGATAGAGGTTGGTTGGTAATAGAGGCAACTAGGGAAGAGATGATCTTAGGAGAGCTTGAAGTCGTGGTGATCTGCTGATTTGGGAGCTACAAAGAATGATCCTGGAGTGAGGCTAGGCGGTGGTTCCATTTCTAGGATGCCAAGTGTAAGAAGCGGAAGTCGAGCAGTCACAAAATTGGGGAGTCCCACCATCTGCAGTCGAGTTGTAGGATTGTGTTATCATAGTGTTGTGGATTGTTGGCGTGTTGGCAAGTTATTTCAGCTAAGGAAAAAGGAGTAAGATGGTAATTATGCGTGGGATTTGATGAATATGTGCAAAAGTTAGCCCTATCGGGCCAGGGCTAGGCTTTGGAAGATTCAGGATTTATGCTTAAGGCATGGGCGAGTTGTAAGGTTAGTGACTCAGTCACGTGTTTCATTGAAAAAGGTGTTCCTGTGCTAGGAAACCCTTGGAGTTGATTGTATTTGGGGCCATTCAGAGTGGGTGACTCTCAATAGCGGTCCTAGTGAGTTCAAAGTTAAGAATGCGGCGTTTAAGGGTTTCAGGCAGCAGTATGATCGATAGTCGAACTTTTGTAGAGTAATTTTTGAGAAAAGAAGGATGGGTGGAATGTTCGATGATATGTTTCAGCATGCAGGATAATATTTGAGGAGTGAGAGAAATAGACTCAAGATTGAAAATATTATCAGAAGTGTATGAGACGGGTTGGGGGATTTGGGCAGCATAGTCTCATGAGTCAAGATCACTCCGGATGAGTGAGGGTTGAGTTTGCTATGGGTTGAAGGAATTTGTTATTATTCCTGAGGCAATTGAAAATGATTAAAAAAAGATATATTGATTAGCCATGGTTGAAATAGCACATTTGATCGGTTCCTTTGATGTGATTTAGTTATGCATGTGGTTTGGGCCGGTATGTGCGGGGCTTGTCGGCCGTCGTAACGGATCTCATGTGGAAGCATTTGAGTGCTATGGCATGTTAGGTGTAGGCGGAGCCCGGAAGGGTTATGGTGGTATAGACTACTACTTAAGGATTTGCATGATTGGGTGATAATGGGAATTCACTCGTGTGTTGAGATGGTACTCTTGAATTGAGTCAAGTAAAAAGTTTCTCTATGATGAAGTGTTAACCCTATTGGTGGTTCGGAAGTTATGATGGAATTCTTGCGCTACCCCATATTGGTATGTTAGGTGTGGGAAGCAGTATGTAACTGGGAGTAAGAATCGAGATTTAGGTCCTATGTTTATAAGGATGTCATGAGCTCGGAAGAGCAAGACAAAGTGATTTGAAAGTTCAGAGTAAGCTGGTATTATCTTCAGTGTCCCCTGAGATTGATATTCGGTGAAAGAGGCTTTGTACCCTGGTCATGGGTTCCTGATGTGTGTTGCGGCCTTAGTGTAGTCGGTGTTATGGATGGGCAGACTTGTTGCCTTGTGTGGAAGGTCGTGGAAGCATGACCGCGAAAAGATTGTATAAAGTGTGACATGTAGTCACTTGATGGATTTCAGATTTGGACTGAGTATAAAGAAGTGCAATATTGCTTAATTAAGAATTTACGCCTGAATGGTGTTCGGTTAAGTTGATTATGGATTATGGGGTGTTAGTCCCGGTGATGATGGTTGTTCTCGTGTATTATGAGAGAAAGTGGGTTAATATGGACCCATGCGAAAGCTATTAGCTTAGTTGGTGCGAGCAAGGTGGCTCAATGTTTGTGGATGGATTTAAATATGATTGTGGACTCCGTATGAGCCAGGCATGTTCCTTTTAGTAGAGTGCTTTTCATGGAAAGGTATTAGAACAGTGGGTGTTGTTCTGTCTTTGTCAAATTCATGAGTTATTGTGATTGTGCTGTGTGAGTTGTGAAATGACTTTGATAATTTCTTATGTGTTGAGGTCCCGCGTAGTGGGGATGTTATGTGAGCAGGATACCTCTTGAGATCCAGAGTGTATATATATATCGCACCTCAGTTGTGCTTGAGTTTTGTTGCATACGGCTCTATCAGTCTCCCTAGGATGGTATTATGCACTTAGCGTGCTTGTGATCGATATTCAGTAATTTGTAATAGTGAGCGATTCAGCTCCGTGTATATTTCCTTATGTGAGTTTTATGATGGGATCGGGTGGCACGCCGCCACGGGTATGTTATTTGGATCGGGTTGCACACCGCAACAGTGTGATGATGAGAAGGGTTAATATGTATTTATTTTCTTGAGTTTTATTTCCTATTTTCTGGTAAGAATTCATATTAGTTGCGTGAGCTGAATAGTTCTGTCCTGAGTCGTTTCTAATTATCATGTTCGAGTTATGGCCTATTGGTGCAATGTGGTATCATGTGAGGTTGTTGGTCATGTTGGGGTGGTTTGTTGTCTTAGTGGTTCGTACTGGGTGAGACGAGATTATCGGATCAGGGATCAGTGCGATGAGCTTATGTGAAGTGTATATTAAAGAGCAAAAGCCACTATTTAGGTTCATAATGAAGTGATGATTCTAGTCAAGATGAGGTATTCAAGGATTTGTTAACTCTGTAGTTGAGTATGAATTTCTGCACATTTCCTCCGTTGTGGTGGTATCGTTAGCATTATCAGGGTGTATGTATATTTGTTATGAGGTGCATTGGGAGCATCAGATTCGTGGACCTTGGCTATTAAGGTTCAATGAGCGTCATTGTGGTCAGATGATGAGTTATGCGGTGCATGGTGCCGATTCAACAAGGGTATGCAGTTATGATATGGTATATCGTGTGCTAGGGGATGCGGTGCTTATATATTGGAACTAGGCCTGGCTAGAGAAATTTCAGGTGTTTGAATAAATTCTGAGCTTATTATACGAAATAAAGAAGAAATCTCCAGATTTGATCAAGCTATTGTGCTCGACTAGGTTGTGATAGCACGGGCAGGTGCTCGAAATGTTAAACGGTGATTTTAGATAACTCCAGAGCAGTTCTTGGCACGTTCGAGGACGAACGTCGGTTTAAGTGGGGGAGAATGTAACGACCCGACCAATCATTTTGAGCTCTAGTGTGTCGTTCAGCGGTTTGAAGTCGTGGGCAGCTTCGTTTCAGGTATTATGACCCATGGGCGTAGTCGGAATTGAATTCCAGGAAGTTTAGAATTGATTGGGAAAGAAAATTCTCATTTCAGAAGCCTTAAGTTGGAGAAATCAGCTAAGATTAGAATTTTGAGTAAACGACCTCCGAATCGGGGTTTGAATAACCCGGGAGCGCTTCGACGTATATTGTGGAAGTTAGCATTTTAGAAGGATTTCATGAATTTGTGCTTGAAGTGCATATCAGTGAGGGTGATGTCCGTTTGGGATTCTGAGTCTGGGAATGGCTCCGTATGGTGATTCTGGAATTGGGAGCGCGATCAGAGGTGCATTTGGATGTCCGTAGGTCATTTTGGGGTCATTTGGCGAAAGATAGAAATTTGAAGGTTTTTGAAGAATTTGACCGGAAGTGGGAATTTTGATATCGTGGTCGGAATGCGATTCAAGAAGTTGGAGCAGGTCCGTAATGTTGAATATGACTTGTGTGCAAAATTTGGGGTCAATCGTAGGTGATTTGACAGGTTTCGGCATCGAATGTGGAAATTTGGAACTTCAAGTTCTTAAATATTTGGATTGGAGAGCGATTCGTCGTTTCAATGTTGTTTGATATGATTTGAGGCTTCGAGCAAGTCCGTGTTATGTTTTGGGATAGGTTGGTATGATTGGACGGGGCCTGGGGGCCTCGGGTAGATTCCGGGTGGTTAACGGATCAAGTTGAAGTTGGAAAAAGGGCTGAAGCTTGTTGTCATTTGGTGTAATCGCACCTATGAGTCTTTGACTGCATGTGCGGAGCCACAGGTGCAGCTAAGGGCGCCGCAAGTGCGACATTGTGGTTGGAGCTGATGAGGGGATTGGTCGCACCTGTGGAATCGCAGGTGCGAAGAGGGGATCGTAAGAGCGGGAATTTGCTGGGTCAAGTCAGAGCCGCACTTGCGATGGAATTTCCGCAGGTGCGGAGCCGCAGGAGAGGCCATTGGATCGCAGGTGCGAAAGAGGCCTGGGTAGAATATTTTAAAGACGGGTTTATGTCATTTCTCACCCATTTTTCATTGTCATGGGCAATTTTTTGAGAGCATTTCAAGGGGGATTCTCGTCAGGCATCAAGGTAAGTAAACTCCTTCTGTTTATTAGATGAATACAAGATTATATGCGTGGATTAAGCCTCGGAACGGGCGGGAAGGGCATAGTATCTGGACTGGTCTCCCCCTCTAGGGAGACATTTACCTCCCCGACCCCCACCTCGAGCTGACTGATGAGGTGGAGTGGCAGCTGGGGCTTGAAGAATAGTCGGAGGACCTAGCGGAGCACGTGGAGGCTGATAAGACTGTGGAGATGCACCCCTACTGGCCCTGGGGCAATCTCTAATCACGTAATGATTGTCACCACAATCAAATACCCCTCGGAGGACGCTGCGGCTGAGACTGAATAGGAGTTGGCCTGCTGGGCTGGCCATAAATAGCACCTCGTACTAGAGGTGCACTGGATACCGGCGGTGCATAATAGAACTCCTGAGGTCTAGGAGGAGCTGGAATACCACCGGCTGCTGGAAGGGTTGAATGAACGGGGCGACCCACAAAGCCCCTACCATAACGCGATGCTGGTGTGCGAGCTGCTGAAAAATGGCCAGTCTCTCAAGACCTCTTGCCCTCTCTCTCCTCTCTGTCCTGGGCGAACATGCCCTCTATTCTCCTGGCAATACTCACTGCCTGCTGGTAAGTCATATCCATCTCCAACTCTCTGGCTATACTGGTACGGATACTAGGATGGAGTCCCTCAATGAAGTGGCGAACCCGCTCTCTGACTGCGGCAACCAAGGCTGGTGCATGCCGAGCTAACTCACTGAAACGGACTGCATACTTCGATACAGTCATAGTACCCTGGCGCAACTGCTCGAACTCCGCGTGCCAAGTATCCCTAAGGCTCTGAGGGACATACTCTCGCAAAAACATATCTGAAAACTAAGTCCAAGTGAGTGAGGCTGCCTCGTCCGGACTACTTAGCTCATAGGCTCGCCACCACTGATATGCTGCTCCCCTCGGCTGGAAAGCGGTGAAAGAAACCCCACTGGTCTCCACAATGCCCATAGGGCAGAGAATACGATGACACTCCTCAAGAAATCCTAAAGCGTCAATTGAAGCTAATCCGCTGAAAATAGGTGGGTGGTACTTCTTGTACCTCTTAAGTCTGAGCTGCTCTGCCTCAGAAGCAGCTAGCCTGGTCCCATGCTGTACCGGATCCACTGGGGGCATAGGGATATACTCCGGGGCCTGATCTACCTGGCCCCTCTACTCAGGAGTGCGGGTTGCGCTAGTCTGCACCCCTCCCCCGGCCTGAGATGTATCGGGAGCTATCGTAAGTAGTCCAGCCTGAGCTAGCGTGCCGAACATGCTCATAAACTGAGCTAAAGTCTCCTGTAAGGCTGGAGCATCAATAAGGACCTCCTTTACCGGCTCTCCAGCTGGGCTGCTATAGGCTCCTCTATCGTTTCTCTTGCTGGTGCTCGGGCTGCACTGTGTGGTCATCCTCTACCCCGACCTCGGCCTATGGCAGCTCTGACAGGAGGCTCGGGTGCCTGGTCGTCAGTCCTACCAGTACGGGTCCTCAACATCTGTGGGAAAGAATAGAATAGAATTTTTATAAATTTTGATGCCAATAACTCGCACGACAAGGAAATCAAAGAAATATTATTGTTCTTAACAGTTACATAGCCTCCTGAAAATAGATACGGGCATCTCCGCACCGATCCGCGAGACTTTAATAAACCGGCTTGTGAGTTGGTGACTCCTACGAACCTAGACGCTCTGATACCAACTTGTCACGGCCCAATTTACCCGCCGAAAGGCATCATGACGGCACCTAGTCTCTACGACTAGGTAAGCCTAATAGCGGAAAAGATATTTAATAGAAACAATAAAATAAAGACAGAATAAAGTAAATCTACTAATGAAACATCGCCACTTGGCACGTACAAATACAACTTCCCAAAACCTGGAATATCACTGTAGTCACAAGCTCTGTCTCAAAATAGCTATATACAACGTAAGGGAATTACATGAAAAAAAAAACCTATCTAAGTCTGGAGTGGAAGGTGACTCGAAGGACTCTGCGAACGCGACAGAATTACCTTTCAGTCTCATCGAAGCAGCCGCTCGGACCCCTAGCCACGAAACTGAGTGCTAGTACCTGGATCTGCACACGGAAAACATGTGCAGGAAATGACATGAGTACACCATAATTGGTATCCAGTAAGTGCCAAGATTATACCCGGTCAAGTAGTGACGAGGTCAGATAAAGGCTCTACTGGATTTTTATAAGTAAAACAGTTTAAAATAGTACAGAGGAATATAAATTCTAAGGTAAGCAGTAGAAACAAATAAATCTGAGAAGTAAACCAGCGACATGGAGCCCTTGGCTCAGTACAAAATATCACACGATGGAATATTCCGGGATACGTCCCGTAGTACCAAATGTAAAGATGCAGTACAGGGGGAAAGCTCCTGCAATACGTCCGTAGTCCCAATTTAAATATGCAGTACAGGGGAAAGCTCCCGGAATACGTCCATATCCCTAATTTAAATATGCAGTATAGGAGGGAAGCTCCCGGAATACGTGCGTGTCCCAATTTAAATATGCAGTACAGTGGGAAAGCTCCCGGAATACGTCTGTAGTCCCAATTTAAATATGTAGTACAGGGGAAAATCTCCCAGAATACGTCCGTAGTCTCAATTTAAATATGCAATGCGAATGAATGCTGGATACGGTGTATTTAAACAGCTCAGGAAAAGAATCACAGATAAGAACAAGATAAAGACTAACTAAAACGGTGCACATTTTATCAAATAGGGAATTTAGGTAAAACAGGTAGACATGCTTCTTCCTAATCTAAACTACGAAGTAGCACATTAAACAGTGAACAAGGAGTAAAAATGATTTATAGTATGGACAGGAAACATGGAATTAAGCAACAATGGCTCGTGTACGTACTCGTCACCTCACGTACACGGCGCCCATATAACAATTAGTATCAAAACAACCTAAGGGGAAGTACACAACACAGAGTTAGGCAAGCCATTTACGTTGACTGCGCTACTCAACTAAAAACCACGCTCTTGCCACGAGTACCCGATTCCGAATGGCCCGAATCTATTCAATTCAATTGCATAAAGTAAATATAACTTTAAGGAAGCAATATAGCTGATTAGTTCGAAGCTAATACGTGAAATTTGGAAAATTTGGATATCAAAATCTCGATCAAAACTCACAAGCTTGGCCTAAGAACTTTATCAAAAAATTTCCCAATTTTCCACCATAAATTCGAAATTAAAGGGTAGATTCAAGTGTATAATCATGGAAATTAGTATAAAACGAGTAGTAATCACTAACCCAAATTGCCAGGTGAAAATCTCTTCAAAAATCGCACTTTCCCGAGCTCAAAATCGCTCTTTCCCGAGCTCAAAATCGCTTTAGAAATTATGAACTTCAAACCCTCGGATTTTGTATAAAAAGCCCAGGTATTCTGCACCTCCGACTCTTGGACCGCACCTGCGGAAAATCCATCACAGGTGCGAAAACTCACTAATAGAGCTAGGGCCGCACCTGCGGTCACTAGGCCGCATCTGTGGCTCCGCACCCGCGAAACCCAGATCGCACCTGCGAGCACTGACTGACCTTGGCCAAGACCGCACCTGAGAAGCTCCTACCCGCACCGGCGTGTCCGCACCTGCGGCTCCCCATCCACAGGTGCGAGACACTAGAACCAGCAATGCTTCAGCTAGTTTCCTAAGTCCGAATTCACCCTGTTGAGCATCTGAAACATCCCCGAGGGCCCCGAGACCTTAACCAGACTTACCAAACAGTCCTAATACCTTATCCAAACTTAGTCGAACCTTCAAAACACATCACATAACATCAAAATCAGCAATTTTGCATGGATTCAAGCCTAAGAACTTATGAAATTTCTAAAATCTTCAACCAATTCCGAAACACATCAAAACTAATCATGACCTCAAATTTTATACACAGGTCATAAATGACACTATGGACCTATATCCACTCTCAGAATTCCATTCCGAGCCCGATATCAAAATTTCACCTATCGGCCGAAATCACCGAAATTCTAACTTTCGCCAATTCAAGCCTAAATCTACAGACCTCGAAAACACATTCCGGACACACTCCTAACTCAAAAATCACCCAACGGAGCTAACGAAGTCGACAGAATCCCATTCCGGACCCGTCTTCCTACAGGTCCAACTACGGTCTGATTTCTAAAGCTTAAACTCACATGCAGGGACTATGTGTCCAAAAACTCTACGAAATTCACGACTATTCATTCCGACAAGTCCCATAAGCAGATATAAAAGTGGGGAAAGTAGTTATTACGGGATCGGGGCACTAACATTCAAAATGACCGACCGGGTCGTTATAGTATTTCAAAAGTAAAAGGTTGTAAAAATAGATGAAGTTTCTAGAAAATTTACAATTGTCCTAGCTGTTACAAAAAGATGCTGAAAATAAGATAATAAGGACACTTGTACCAGGGTTGTTAAAAAATATACTATTTTTTTTAGATAAGGAATATTCCTAAAATATACCCACCTTAGGCCGCCTATATATAGGCACTATTATTTTGAAAATTAGACACTACACACTCAGTCATAGCTAGACTGATCTGAAAAACACACAGATTACATATTCTGAAATTTTGCAAGATAGAGAAATACATTCTGAAATTGACACACACTCGTATAGATAAACTACTCTAAAATACACACTACAACTTTCTCCTCTCTAAAAATACACTACTTTGAGAAAAAACATAAGAAAAATTCTGAAAAAAATATCAAAAAGGAAACAAAAACATGTTGAAGAAGAGATTCAAGAGTTCTTGTGTTCATTGCTGCTGATTTCAAACCATAAATTCCTGAAGAACTCTTTCTATTATGGCAAGAAAAATCTGGCTTCAAGGTGTTGTTTAGTTCTGGTTTTGCTTTGAATTTCTAGGTAAAACTGGTTCTCTCATTGCTGTTTTTCTGGGTTTCTATTACTGGCATGTTGGTGTGGTCCTTTTGCTGTCGATTAAGCTCCTAATATTTCTATTTTTGACCTTTATTTGGTCAGTTTCTGGCTGTCATTCTCTTTAAAGGTATGTAATAACTCTTTTCATTAAATAGAACTTTCTTTGCTCAAATGTCTATATTAGTTTGTGTTTAACTGAAATCTGTTATGTATGGTTATTTTTTTTCCTGTTAGCATAAATATATTGCTTGTATAAGTCTATTTAGAATTTTATGGAAAACAATATTGTTCGTAGGTTTGAAACATCATTAAGGAAGTGAATTTGGCCACCAGTTGGTCAGATTCACCCCTATAATAATGCATATGATCAGATGTTGAGTATGAGTTTTGCAGGAGATTGATTCTAGGAGTAAAAATCGCAGATGGTTTTGGCTTTGGCTGAAAGCAGTAGCAGCTTAAGAGTTTTCGACAATGATTCTTATGTATGTTAGGATAAAAAATTGTAATTTAGCCATGTGAAATTACTTTTTTTGGTATCCCTTTTGTAAAACAATAATATTTCCTTTCTTCTTGAATTCTGGATTCATGTTGTAATTTATATGGAATGGACTACCTTATTATTTAATAGCCAATAGCTTTGTTTCTTTCTCCTATAATTGAATATGGAATCCATACTTGTCAGGCCTTCTACGTGAAGACCAGATGAAATGGGCCAGACTCATAGAGTGGCCCGATAAGCCTAAAATGAGTCTGGACCTTTGGCCATTGGGCCTGGGGTGCAAAACCCAATAGTTTAATACTTTACTTAGCCCCAAAAATTAATATAGTCCTTAAATACTTAAAACATCTCATTAATTTCATTAATCTAAGATTCAAATGCCATAATTCGAAGATGGGCAAATTGTGTCTACAATTGATAAAATATGACTGGCCCAGTACTTAAGCACGAAAACTAGGCCAGATTTCTAATACCTCTAGGCAGCCCACATCCTTATCTTAGATCTGTAACAAACTTAGTTTTAAAAGACCTGGAACAAACATACATTTTGTAGTCCAAATATTTCTTTGACCTCCATATTACTCTTCCAAGTTGTTTAGGAAGACGACTCGTCCTTAAGTGGGTAATTGATATCTTTTAGAATTCTTTAACACTTTAAAAAAATCAAAGTATACGTTCGCGTAACTTTGAATAAAGAATAACTTTTCTAGTAACAAATACTTGTCTTAAAATTGTGTACACGTTTACGTGACACAAATAAAGCTTAAAATTAACTTTCGTAGAGATACCTTTAGGAACGAAATTTCAATGATTGCGTATATGTTCGCTTGACGTGATCTCGATTTGAAAACCAAAATACGTGCTTGCACAACCTTGACTATTCCCTTAAATGAATCAAGTATCGTGAATTATGTACACGTCCGCGTGACATGATTTTTGACGCATCAAATTCAAGCGGGTATACGCATACGCAACCCGTCTTAAAATAATTTTTTAAATACAAAAATATTTGAATAATTAGAAGCGGTAAAAAATATAAAAAATGCACATAGGTAAAATCAATAATTAAATAATTTAAGGCAAGTATAAATCATTAAGCGACAATGTTAGAAGCACGAAATTCGGGAGTGCCTAACACCTTCTCCCGGGTTAACAGAATTCCTTACCCGGTCTTCTGGTTCGCAGACTTTTAACGGAGTCAAAATTTTCTCGATTTGAGATATTAAAAAATAAATAAATGATGTCTCGGAACACCGTAAAAAATCTGGGTGGCGACTCTGAAACAAACAAATAATCCCAAATTCGATTGTCACTTAAATTGGAAAAAACTCCCTTATCCCACCTTTATCGGGAAAAAGGAGATGTGACACCAGGCATCCGCAAATTGTGCATAGTGGACTGGTGTCTTCGTAGTGGATATCCTATAGATGTTTCCCAATCATGACATTTCCTAGTAGTGATTTGTCTAGGGTGCAAGGGTACACAAGCGTGCTTAACATCATCTAGTCATGTTAGTAGTGCACTTGTCGATCTTCAGAATGTCCTCAATCATCTGGCCAATCTTTTTCAAAATTTCAAGATCATAGTACTCTGTGAGTAATTCCTATAGTCGTATTCATATTGTGGAAAAGTTAATGTGGTTTTCATTGGGTTGAATTTCGGAGTCCATTTCCTGACACCTAAGGTATTGTGAGACAATAAACCAAGTTCTGTTATTGAGGACTCTTTGGTATTGGTCAAGTGATGAGAAACGTGCAAGGTAGTAGTTGTTACCTAGATCAATTAGGTTGATAGGTTCAGGTGAGTTCCAAACTTTTTGGATTTTGGTGCTTAGTAAATTGTACCACATACGTTTTGTTAATAGTTTCATGAATGGCGATTGTTTCCGAGGCTCATATATTCTAGTCTTGTCCTCTATCGTAATGGGTATGAAGTTAGGCTGGTTTGATGGGTTATTCTTTTCATCCTCTAAATTAAGATTGCTAAACATTGTGCAATCAAAATCCATGACGGTGAAGGTTTGCTTTTCGATTACTGTATCTCTGTAACTTACCTGGATTTCCATAAATGCATCACAGTTTTTTGGCATGTGTGTACTGCGTGAAAGCAGGTCTTCCACTTCCTTGGTTTGGGTGATGTCTTCCATTTGTCTGCTTTTTTGTTTTTGTGGCAGAAGGTTTCTTTGGCAGGGGGTTTGCAGTGATTTGTTTGGACTGTTTGACTGTTTGTATGGAGCTGTGATTGATTGGATTTGGTTTCTCTCTCTATTACCCTTTTAAGTTTGTTAACTTTATAAAGAACTTGGATGGAACTCATTATTTTGGGCTCGATTTTTTTATTAGATACAAATGAAGTTTCAACCAATTTTTTTACAAAAATAGCCATACAAAAATGCCATTAAAATTATAAATCCAAAGATAAAATAAATTGGCATTACATTTAAAGAAATAAAAAAGAAATAAATAATTGAAATTCTATTATTTTGGATTAAAAACTTTAGTTGGCTAAAAAATGAAGCTCTTTTCTTTTAAAGTTTGTCCGGGAAAAATACACACGTAGAATAAATAACTATTTCATCTAAAGAAGAAATAAAAAGAAATATTTATTCGGCTTAAGATAATGAGTTCCAACCAATCCTTTTTTATTAATTTAGCCTAAAAAAGAAAAAAAAATATAGTCGAAAAAATTATAATTACAGCTGAAAAGTTACACAGTTAAAGCTCTATTAATTTGGCTAAAACCTTTTTTTACTTCATGTTCAATAAATGTAATATTTAGAACTTTGCCTATTAATTAGATGTCACAACCCAAATCCTATTTCTGATCGCGATGGCACCCAACACCGCCGTCAGGCAAGCCAACCATTATCTACTAGTAATTTCAGGTAGTTTGCCAAAAATATATTTCAACACTTGCTTAACTTAGTTTTGAGACATTAAGTAGAAACGGATAACTTAGGAAAATTTTATGCAAAATAAATAATCATGAAGTCATAATTTACGATTACATCCCAAAATAAAGTCTACTAGCGCGTGTGTGTCAGGAACTAGCGTCACAAGTCTACAGGCATCTAGTAGAATAATATCAAAAGAATGAAAGTCTGCCCTACTGTCTGAGTAAGTATAGAAAGAAATAACAAAAGAATAGCTCCAGAGTGCTGCTAGAAATCTCCGAGAAGAGCAGCTCATCGTGAAGCCTCGACCAATAAAACTCAGGAACGAGCTCCGGACTGGAACCCAGATGCACCTGCCTCAGAACCTGTACAATTAAGTACAGAGCGTAGCATGAGTATATAAACAATATGTACCCAGTAAGTATCCCACCTAATCTCGATGAAGTAGTGACGAGAGGTCGACTTGACACTTACTAGGGTCCAAACAGTGTATTTAGCTGATAATTTAAAAGAGGACAACAAGTAAGCAGGGATAGTCAAAAAATAAATATCAAACCTTAATAAAAATCCAAATATGTAATGAAGCATCAATTTAAAAGTTTTCAGTTCGATCCTCCAGGATAATTCACAGCTCAACAGCCATAAGCAATATCAGGAAAATAGCATGCGCATAGTGGAATAAGGACACCCGGCGTGGGCCATTATAATAATAATAATTGTCACTGCCAAAGGGTCGAACGACGCGAACCATAAATGCATCTATCAACCTGCTGTGGCGTACGGCTCACTCCCATGAGAGTAGGGGAAAGAATCACTCCGCTCGCGGGATATGAATTGCGAAGCGGTCGCATGCAAACACAACATCTTTCTTTCAATTCTTCTCAAATAAAAATTCCTTTAAAACATCAAATTCTCGGTTTTCATAAAAATNGGGTCAAGAATGCGCCCGAAACTCCAAATTGGTCGCCCAAGGACTCGAAACTAGTCAAATATTGCATAAATAAATCTCATTTTGCATAAAACCTCAATTTGAACTTTAAGGACATTCTTATTTCATCATTTGGCGTCGAAACGCTCTCGGGTCATCCAAAACCCGTTCTGAACACATGCCCAAGTCCGAAATCGTCATACGAACCTACTGAAATCTTCGAATCTCAATTCCGGGGTCGTTTACTGAAAATGTTGAATGAAGTCAAACTTGGCCTTTAAGGCCAACCTTAAGGAACTAAGTGTTCCTATAATACTCCAAACTCCTCCAAACTTCGAACCACCCGTCCCTGCAAGTGATAAATCAGTAAAAGCAACTACGGGAATTCTCATTTAGGGGCACGGGGTCCTAAAACACAAAATGACCGTTCGGGTCGTTACATTAGAAATTTGAAACAAACCAAGACTTTTATTTCAAATAACTTGTATGTGATAGTATTATAAGCATTATAACTGTAAAGTATTATTTTTTTAACGGAAATTTGTCAAAACTACTCCTATTGTTTGTTAAATGGTTTATAGATATCCTTTGGTCATCTATCAATCCAAAAATACACACAACGTTAATTCAATTAATGAAATTGCCACCGTGTCTAACGGTAGAACTGGTAGGACTTCGATTTAATGATGTGGCATTTTCTCACTGGGCCACGTGGAAATCTCGGGCTAGAATCAAACTTGGATTTAATAGCCTTCCCATTTATTTAACCCGCCTAATTATTTTCGTTCTTTTTCTTTTCTTTTTTTCTTCTTTCTCATTCTTTCTTATCACCCAACACACCCACTCTCACCTACCTAAATCCCAAAAAACTCTTCTTCATAACCTTCTTAACCACCATTGTTGGCGTTACCACTGGCTAATCATCATCATCGTTGAAAGTTTGGTGTTACTACCAACATTAAGCCTCTCTATTTCTCTTATGTTCTTCACAACCTCACCTCTCTCTCTCTCTATCTCTCTCTCTCTCTATGTGTGTGTGTGTGTGTTTGTAACGACTCGACCGATCGTTTTGCTTTCTAGAACTCTGTTTCCCTACTTAAGACTTCCCATATATGCTTTTACTGTTTTATGACTTGCGGGGATGGTTAGCTAGGGTTTGGAAGGGTTCCGGTTGAAATTGGATCACTTAGTTCCTTAATATTAGCTTAAAATGGTTAAGTTTGACTTGAATCAATATTTTGAGTAAATGACCTCTGAATGGGTTTGACGTTCCCAATTAGATTGTATGATAAATTTGGACTTGGGAGTATGTTCGTATCGGGTTTTGGATGACCCCGGGAGCGTTTCACCTCTTAATATTGAAAATTGGTGCATTGAAAGTTTTCAAGTTCTTTAAGTTTGGTTTAGAGTAGGTTTTGGTGTTATCTATGTCTGTTTGATATTCTGAGCCTGGGAACAATTCTATATGGTGATTAAAGACTTGCACGCAAAATTTTGTGCTGTCACGACCCAAATTCCCAACCCTCGGGATCATGATGGCGCCTAACACCATACTTGCTAGGCAAGCCAATGTTAGAGGAATTCAACATTTAAATCAATTAAAACATAATACTAGGTCTAATATAATCCAAGAAATAAATCCAGAATAGTGTGTGAAATAATGAAACAAAACTCGAAACTAATACAAAGGTCTAGCTACCCAGGATTGGATTCACAATTCACGAACTACTAAACAATACTACAAGTATTTGGCTGAAAGGAAATATATATCTGTTTTGAATGAAATAAAAACAGTAACTAAAATCAGATGGAGAAGACTCTAGGAATCTACGGACGCCAGCAAATCTACCACGTGTCTCCATACTAATGATCAGCTACTACTCAAAAGTCAACTCTGGCCAGAACCTAGATCTGCACAAGAAATGCAAAGTGTAGTATCAGTAAAACCGACTCCATGTACTGGTAAGTGCCGAGCCTAACCTCAACGAGGTAGTGACGAGACTACGGCAAGGCATTTATAATATAACCTGAATACGATGTATAATAAAGCAAGAAGGGTATACTGAATTAAATAAATAATAATTTACAGCAATTAATAAAATAACTCAACTGACTTTTCCAGATCTCAGCTATAACCAATTCTTATGAAAATTCCCAAGTTTCAATTTAAATAACAGTCAGAGCGGAATATGAAATGACATCAGTAAAACAGTGAGTATTCCGTGCTTTATTTTATAACCAGTAAAACATGAAGATATTCTCCCTTATCACTCCTTGTTGCGGTGCACAACCCGATCCCACATGTCCAACCTTATTGCTCTCCCTATATATATCACCCTTATTTCTCCTATTGCAGCGTGCAACCTGATCCCTCATGTCCACCCTTATTACTCCTTGTTGCGGCGTGAAACCCGCTCCTACCAAACAATCTCATCTCATAATTTATAATAAAAGTTTCACAAATTAGATCAAAGTCTTTCACAATATTTATGTCTCAACCATTGTAAACAGAAAGATGTACTATTCAGAAACTTCACCAATTATCATTACACAGCGCAACCAACCAGGATGTATCATAAACACCGACAACCTGTCAACCATTAATGTACCACAATGAATCTAAGGAACAATTAATACTTCCAAATAATTGAAACAATATCTAACAAAAATGTAGACAAAACAAGTAAGCATGGAGGCATCAATGATCATGAAACAATTAAGATAGGAATATAATAAATTGGAAACGGGAAAGTGACCATGCTAACCAGATAATTTGGTGGTGCATAGATACTCTTCACCTCACCTATACACCAAACACATGAAATTTCACATACTATTTAAGTTGGGGATTCCTAATCCCTCAAGTCAAGGTTAAACCATACCTCAATTTCGCAGGCCACTCACTGCTCAATTACTACTTTTCCTTTCGAATTCACCTTCAACACACTCATATCTAATCATAATTATTTCAGTATCATTAATTAGTGCTAAAGGGACTACCTTTAGTGCAAAACTATGGTTTTCCTAAGTTTTCTAAAAAAAAGTTAAAAATCGACCCCAGGCCCGCTTGGTCCAAATTCGGGGTTCGGACCAAATTTTGTTCACCCATTCACCCCCGAGCCCGTATATGTAATTATTTTCAAAATTCGACCCCAATTTGAGGTCAAAATTCCATTTTTACAAATTCAACCCAAACCCCCAATTTCAACCATGAAAACCCTTGATTTTTGATTGAAAATAGATGAAAAATAATGGGTAATTGAAAGAAAATAGTTTAGAATCGTTTACCAACACTTTGGGGGTGAACTTGTGGGTTGAAAATTGCCTCAGTCTCCTTAGTTCGAAAATATGAGAAAAATAGCTGCTGCCCGTTTTAATTCTGTTATTAAATCGTTGGACACGCCTTCATCGCGTTCGTGATAGGCCTGTCGCGATCGCGGAGGGTTATGTACCACGCGTTCACGGAGGGTTATGTACCACGCGTTTGCAATGTATAGAACGCGTTCACGAAGCTTTGCTTCTGATGGCAATCACGATCGCATCCCAATGGTCGCGTTCACGTATAACAAATCGAGTCCCCTCCCCCAGTCCCACTTACTCATCGCCTTCGCGTAAATCAGCACGCGTTCGCGAAGGGTATCTCACTAATGCTTCGCGTTTGCGGCTAAGACTTTGCATTCACGAAGAAAAAAACATCCCCATTACATTTTACTCTTCGCGATCGCGGGAGAGACTCCGCGATCGTGAAGAACAAAGCACCAGTGCACCAGTAGCAGCAAAAAAGCAGAATTTTATAAGTTCAAAACATCCCGTATGCTATCCAAAACTCACCAGAGCCCTCGGGGCTCCAAACCAAACATGCACGCAAGTCTAAAAATAACATACAGACTTGCTCGTGCGAACAAATCACAAAATAACACTTAAAACTACAAATTTAACCTCAAAACTCATGGTTTTCTCAAGAACACTTCAAATTCACTATTTTCTCAGCCGGACGTCCGAATCATGTCAAATGAACTCTGATTTTCACCAAATTTCACATATAGTACTTAAACATTATCACAAACCTGTACCGGGCTCCGGAACCAAAATACAGGCCCAATACCAAAGATCGTGAAAGCGCCCCGTTTTATCGCGAAAGCGGGCTTTGACATGTTACAACTCTTTTGGATAGGAGATGGGATGTTAAAAGAAGAGAAGAGTTGCCACCTAACAGTTTTTAAGGTGAGTTAGGGCACCTGTCATACAGATAACTCTGTTTGACTAGTCAACGCCACCAGAGATTGGGTAAGGGCTCAAATTACCTCAAAGGGAATGTGTTAGGCACTCTTCGAGATCCACAACTGTAGGTCCCGACCGAACTTATGACTATGTGGATTACAGTTATGCAAGATAAACAAAGAGAGTAAGGGTCAAACAAATTTACTGTAACATAATGACAAATAAGGATTACAAGGTTATAACTATTAGGTCTATATCAGATTACTAAACGTATAAAGAAGAAAAAAAAGGGGGAGGGGTCCTAAGTTTTTTTAGCCTAAAGGATTACCCTGTGCAACATAAATAATACTTTGTAACTCCCTTGAGGTATGGAGTTACTCATATCATTCAGCGGGTCCAAACTATCATCTCCTGCTACCCAATTACTATGTTAAAGTTATTTACATAAAAGCGCTTTAATTCAATTCTATGTCGTACCCTATGCGTGCACTACCCGTCCCATGCCTATGGTCTAGGAGGCACTGGACCTCTATTTGGGTGGTTCTAGACTTTACTTAGGCTGCTCAAAATGTTAAAAAAACTAGGTGACATACAAAATGCGTAGGACTTCATGTAAAGGCAATTAAAGGCTCATGTTAGCCTCCACACTTGGACAACAAACGCACGCAAACGGATTTTTTGCATTAGGCGTTAGGCAGTTTCAAAATTTGGACAAATTAAAATCCTTAAGCCCTATAGACATGATTTCTAAGTGATTTACGCAGTAAGGGACAGTGAAAATTGTTGGAAATGATCAGAATTACTCATGCTTTCTAATAGTGGTGTGGCTAAGCAATAAAATAGTGTTTGAAGGGTTCAACATTAACACTTGTCACGACCCCATTATCCTAAGCCGGCTGTGATGGCGCCTATCATGGAACTAGGCTAGCCAACCATTACAAACTATCATAATATTTCATAATTTCCGAAAATTTTTAGCAGAATTTAAAGTAGCAAAATGAGATGAACAATTTATACACTTCCCAAAAACCTTGAGTCAACTGTCATGAGCATCTAGAACTGTAAATACAATGTAAATTAAGGTGACTTCCTACTACAAAGCCTGGATCACAAAAGACAAAAACTGTAAACTAAGGAAAGGAAAGAAGGTGAGCTGGGGACGCTGAACAGCTACCTCGATCCTCGAACAACTCCAAGCGCGTCCAAAAATCTACTACTGAGATGGTCCGGTACCTGGATCTGCACATAGAGGTGCATGGAGTAACGTGAGTACGCCAACTCAGTAAGTAATCAAAGTAACTAAAAACATGAGTGTAGTGACGAGCATTTATAAATAATGTAAATCCATATAATGAATAACATTGGAAATAAATAAATCAAGACAGGAATCTACATTCCGAATATTTCATAAAACTCCAGTTTCCATTTAAAAATCTCTCATAAAATCATTTGTCCAACATTATCATCAGAGGCTCAGTGTAAAGAAGAGTGAAAACAGTATTTTCATAGAATATAAGCCCCTCGGGCACAATATCACTCACAATAAAGCCTCTCGAGCAAGCCTCTCAGTCACTCGTGACTCCACTATCAGTATCTCATGCTCACACTAAACACTCGTACTCAGCAAGTACCATGAATACACACAACTACTGCGGCCAATATATATATATATATATATATATATTGTTGCAGCGTACATCCCGATCCTTATAACATACACTGCGGCGTGCAGCCCGATCTATATAATAGTCGAATGCGCTCACTGGGGTGTACAAACACCTGGAGGGGCTCCTACAGCCCAAACGCTATATTTGTTGCGGCGTGCAGCCCGATCCAATACGTACATTGCTGCGGCATGCAGCCTGATCCATATATAACATATAATGTTGCGGCGTGCAGACCAACCCATATATAATCTATATTGTTGCGGCGTGCAGCCCGATCCATAAGTAATCTATATTGCTGCGGCCTGCAGCCCGATCCATATGTAATTTGTAACATATATATTGTTGCGGCATGCAACCCGTCCCATAACTATCCTCACATAATTGGCGCTAGGCCTCACTCAGTCATCCTCATAAGCCACTCGGGAAATTCATCTCAACTCACGGGACTCAGCCCAAAATACCTCTCAGACTTTCAAACAGTGCGATAAAAGTAAGAATAACAACAAGTAGAAACATGACTGAGTTCACAATTTTCTGTCAGGTCAGTGTTAGAATAGTGTAAAACTACCTCTGAGGGTATAAACAGGTCGGCACGAGGCCCCAAACATGGCTCACATCCCATAAACAAGTATAAACTTCTGAAATACAGGATGTCATAATGTTTCAAATGGAATACGTGGCTTAATAGTCGCTATGGGACGGACCAAGTCACAACCCCTATCGGTGCACGCCCACAAGTTCGTCACCTAGCATGTGCGTCACCTCATTTACCAAAACGATATCAAATATCGGGGTCTCAAACACTCGGGTTTAGAGTTACAATCGTTACGTACCTCAAAACAACCCAAAAACTACTCCGCGATGCTTTTGCCCCTTGAACTGGATCCCAAATGCTCTGAATCTAACCAAAACCAGATTAACATCATCAACATGTGCTAACGGAACAAAACCCAATCGATAGATATAAATTTTAAGCATAATTCCCGAAATTGGCCAAACACGAGCCCCGGGCCCACATCTCGAAATTTGATAAAAATCACAAAACTAAAATCCTCATTCCCTTACGAGTCTACCCATACCAAATTTATCAAAATCCGGCCTCAATTGCCCACTCAAATCACCAAAAGAATTTTCCAAATTTTCCTCCCATTTTTCCCAACTTTTGCACTTTAATTCCTCATATTGCATGGTGAAAATCAAGACAAATTCATGAAATTGAACCTAAAATGATTGAAGAACACTTACCACAAGAACCCCACTGAAAAGCTCGTCCGAAATCTCCTTCCCCCGAGCTCTCTAATGAATATTGAGTTATGGCCAAGCACCCCCGAATTTAGAACTTAAAAACTGTCTGCCCAGGCCTCTTTCTTCACTACGATCGCGGAAGCTCCCACGCGATCGCGAAGAACAAATCTGCTGTCCCATCAAATTACACTACACGATTGCAGACATACACACATGATCGCGATTCAGCAGGACATAAACCCACGCGATCGCGAACCAGTCTACGCGATCGCGAAGAACAACGACTCAACCCCCTCACGCGCCCTTCAACTCTATGTGAACGTGATCGCATTGCACAACAACCTCACACTCACGTGATCGTGAACTCCACCATGTGATCGCATATAACAAGAATCCCGCCATCCCCAGCCAGGCTTACGCGATCGCGTAGAACGAAACCAGAAACTCACACCAGCAAAAATCTGCCAAGTTTTAAGCCAAGAGTTGGTCCGTTAACCACCCGAAACACCCCCAAGGCCCTCGGGACCTCAACCAAACATACCAACATATTCTATAACCCTTAGTCAAGCCCTCGAAACACCAAAAACTCCAAAATTACATTAAATTCAAGCCTATGAACTTTGAAACTTCTAAATTTCACCAAAGATGCTGAAACTATCCAAAACACATCCAATTGACCTGAAAATTCGCACACATATCCAAAATGACATTACAAACTTGCTCCAATTCCCGAAATTCCATTCCGACCCCGATAGCCTATTTTCCACTGCCGACCAGAAATCGCCAAAAACTAACTTTCGCCAATTCAAGCCTAATTCTACACCGGACATCCAAACTTCATTATGGACACACTCCTAAGTCTCAAATCACCTAATGAAGCTATCTGAGCCATATAATCCACATTCTGAGGTCGTTTACCAATAAGTCAACTCCCAGTTGACTTTCTCAACTATTAAGCTACTTTAAGAGACTAAGTGTCTTAGTTCTCACCACGACCACTCCGAACCCGAACCAACAGACCCAACACAACATAAATAGGCTAAGAAACATATGATAAAACAAAAATGGTGGAAACAGAGCTAATCTCACAAAACGACTGGTCGGGTCGTTACATCCTCCCCCTCTTAAACAAACGTTCGTCCTCGAACGGGTCTAGAAACATACCTGGAGTCTTGAATAAGTGAGGATATCTGCTCCGCATCTCCCGCTCGGTCTCCTAGGTGGCATCCTCCACCAGCGGTCCTCTCCTCTAAACCTTCACTGAAGCTATATCCTTAGACCTCAGCTTTCTGACCTGACGACCCAAAATAGCCACTAGCTCTACCTCATATGACATATCACCCTCGAGCTAAACCGTGATGAAGTCCAAATCATTAGACGGGTCACCAACATACTTTCGGAGCATCGAAACATGGAGCACCGGATGAACACTCGATAAGTTGGGAGGCAAGCCTATAAGCCACCTCCCCAATCCTCTGAAGCACCTCAAAAGGTCCAATAAATCGGGGACTCAGATTTCCCCTCTTCTCGAACCTCATAACACCCTTCATGGGGGACACCTTCAACAACACCTTCTCCCCAACCATGAAAGACACATCTCGGACATTCCGGTCCACATAACTCTTCGGCATAGACTGCGCCGTGCGTAGCCGCTCCTGAATCAACTTCACCTTACCCAACGCATACTGAACCAAGTCTGTGCCCAATAGCCTAGCCTCGCCCGGCTCAAACCAACCAACTGAAGATCTGCACTTCCTACCATATAAAGCCTCATATGGAGCCATATGGATACTCGACTGATAACTATTATGATATGCAAACTCCGCGAGTGGCAGAAGCTGGTCCAATGAACCCCCAAAATCAATGACACAGGCACGTAACATATCCTCTAAAATCTATATAGTACCTCCGACTGCCCGTCGGTCTGAGGATGAAATGCGGTGATCAACTCAACCTGAGTACCTAACTCCCTCTGCACGGCCCTCTAAAACTGAGATGTGAACTGAGTACCTCTGTCAGAAATGATAGAAATTGGAACCCCGTGCAATCGGAAAATCTCCCTAATATAAATCTCAGCTAACTGCTCCGACGAATAAGTAGTACCAACAGGAATGAAGTGCGCAAACTTGGTCAGCTGATCCATAATAACCCATATAGCATCAAACCTCCTCGAAGTTCGTGGGAGTCCAACTACGAAATCCATGGTGATTCTCTCCCACTTCCACTCTGGAATATCTAATCTTTGAAGCAATCCACCTGGTCTCTGGTTCTCATACTTGACCTGCTGACAGTTGAGACACCGAGCCACAAACTCAACAATATCTCTCTTTATCCGCCTCCACCAATAATGTTGTCTCAGATCCTGATACATCTTTGTGGCACCCGGATGGATGGAATACCACGAACTATGTGCCTCAACTAGAATCAAATTGGGCATGAAAATCCGGCCCTGCATCCTCATGACCCCATCATCACCAATAACCACATCACTGGCATCAACGCGACGGGCCCTGTCCTGAAGAACGAGCAAGTGTGGATCATCATACTGGCCTGCTCTAATTTGATCATAAAAAGAAGACCTGGAGGCTACACAAGCCAATCCCCGCGGGGGCTCTGATAAATTCAATCTCACCAACTGACCCGCTAAATCCTGAACATCAAGTGCCAATGGCCGCTCTGCTACTGGAAGGAAGGCTAGACTCCCCAAACTCTCCGCTCTGCGACTCAGGGCATCGGCCACTACATTGGCCTTCCCCGAATGATATAAAATGATGAGGTCATAATCCTTGAGAAGATCCAACCACCTCCTCTGACGCAAATTCAGATCCTTCTGCTTAAACAGATGCTGCAAACTACGGTGATCAGTGAAAATCTCACAATGCACTCAATATAAATAATGACGCCAAATCTTCAAGGTGTGTACAATAGTTGCTAGATCAAGATCGTGCACTGGATAATTCTTCTTGTGCACCTTCAACTGCTTGGACGCGCAGGCAATCACCCTACCATCCTGCATCAAAATCGCTCCAAGGCCAACTCTCGAGCCATCACAGTAAACTGTATAAGAACCTGAACCCGTAGGAAAAACCAACACCGGAGCTGTAGTCAAAGCTGACTTGAGCTTCTGAAAGCTCTCCTCACATTCCTCAGTCCACCTGAACTGAGCACCCTTCTGGGTCAGCCTGGTCATAGGTGCTGCAATAGATGAAAATCCCTCTATGAAACGACAATAGTACCCTGCCAAACCAAGGAAGCTGCGAATCTCGGTAGCTGATGACGGTCTAGACCAGCTCTGCACTGCCTCTATCTTCTTCGGATCAACCTGAATACCCTCACTGGACACCACGTTCCCCAAGAACGCTACTGAAACAAGCCAGGACTCACACTTCGAAAATTTTGCATACAATCTCTTTTCCCTCAAAGTCTTAAGCACAACTCTCAAATGCTACTCATGATCCTCCTGAGATTGATAATACACCAAGATATCGTCAATAAACACGATGACGAAAGAATCAAGATAGGCCGGAATACACTGTGCATTAAGTGCATAAAGGCTGTTGGGCATTGGTTAGCCTGAATGACATAACCAGAAACTCGTAATGACCATATCTAGTCCTGAAAATAGTCTTCGAAATGTCTGGCCCCCGAATCTTCAAATGATGATAACCGGAACGCAAGTCAATCTTGGAAAATAACCTGGCACCGTGCAACTAATCAAACAATTTATCTATACGAGGCAAGTGATACCGATTCTTCACCGTAACCCTGTTCAGCTGCCGATAATCAATACACATACGCATAGAACCATCCTTCTTCTTCACAAACAACACCGGTGCACCCCAAGGTGACACACTTATCTAGGAGTTCCTGAAGCTGCTACTTTAATTCCTTTAGCTCCGTTGGTTCCATACGATAAGGTGGAATAGAAATAGGTTGAGTGCTTGGCACCAGGTCAATACCAAAGTCAATGTCCCTGTCAGGTGGCATGCCTGGCAGGACTGCAGGAAACACGTCCGGAAGGTCATAAACCATATGATCCGAATCAATAGTGGGAGTCTCGCCACTGACATCCCTCACAAAAGCCAAATACGATAAACATCCCTTCTCAACCATACGCTGAGCCTTCAGGTAGAAAATCACCCTGCTAGGAACATACTCAGAAGAACCTCTCCACTCAACCCTCAGACATCCTGGCATAGCTAAGGTCACGGTCTTAGCGTGACAATCAAGAACAGCATGACACGGAGATAACCAATCCATGCCCAATATCACATCAAAATCGACCATGCTGAGTAACAGTAGGTCCACTCGGGTCTCCAGACCCCCAATATATATCACACACGACCGATACATACGGTCCACAATAATAGCATCGCCCACCGGAGTCGACACATGAACATACGTAACTAAAGACTCACGAGGCATATCAAGAAAATGGGAAAAATATGATGAAACATAGGAATATGTAGAACCAGGGTCAAATAAAGCCAAAGAATCTCGGCAACAGACTCAGACAATACCTGCGATCACTGCATCGGATGCCATAGCATCTGGCCTGGCTGGAAATGCATACATACGGGCCTGACCTCCACTTGCTCGACCTCCCTTCTAGGGCGGCCTCTAGCTGACTGACTACCACCCCTGGCTGCCTGGGTGTGTGGTGAAATAACTGGAGCTGAAGTCGAAGGCTGTCTCCTAAGTTGAGATGGGCCTCCAAGAAGATGAGGACACTGCCTCCTCATATGCCCGAACTCTCCACACTCAGAACAACTCCGTGGAGCTGGAGACGAGGATTGAAAAGAACCTCTGGCACCAGAATGGCCACTAGGAGAACCATGCATAGAGGAACCCTAAACTGATGGTGCTCGAGCTGCACTCTAGGCTAGAAGGGCACCAAATGCAGAACGGCCTGGCTGAGAACTGCGAGGACCATGCCCCGAAGATGCACCACTATGGGCTGGGCGGCCTGACCGAGAAGGCCTGAACGAACGACCTCTACCATGTTAAATCTGCCCCCTGGAAGGAGGACCACTAGAACCACCCAATCCACGAGGCCTCTTGGCCTCCCTCTCTACCCACTTCTGGCAGCGAACCGATTCAATATCTCAAGCAATATCAACAACCTACTCGAAGGTAGCACCTGATACTCTCTCTCGAGTCATAAAAACATGGAGCCGATAAGTGAGGCCATCCACGAACCTCCTAATCCTCTCCCTATCAGTAGGGACCAACTCGGTGGCATGACGAGCCAACTCTGAAAACCGCATCTCATACTGCGTCACTGATATCTCCCCTTGACGCAACTGCTCAAAATTCCTGCGATGCTACTCCCTATGAGACTGGGGTACATACTTCTCCAAGAAGATATTGGAGAACTGCTTTCATGTGAGGGGTGCTGAACCAACAGGCCTGCGCCTCTCAAAAGACTCCCACCAAGTGAAAGTAGCACCAGAAAACTAAAAATTAGCAAACGAGACCCCACTAGTTTCCAGAATCCCGGCAGTACGAAGCATCCACTGACACTTATCCAGAAAACCCTGGGCATCCTCGCCCTCCGCACCACTGAATGTCGGAGGCTAAAGTCTACTAAACCTCTCCAGCCTACGCTGCTCATCATCTGGCATAGCTTCAACCACGAAGTCCTGAACTGGAGCAAGCAGCTGGGCTGGAACCGCCCCCGGTATCTGATGGCCTTGAGTAACCTGCTTAGGTGTCCGGGCAACTGGAGTCTGACTGCCTCTCACGGCCTGAGAAGTAGCGGCAACTTCCTGAGCAAGGATGGTACATACCATAAATATCTGAGCCAAGGTCTCCTGAAGACCCGGAATAGCAATAGGCATTGTCGGTGCCTGAGCTTGTCCCGCTGGAGCATCTGCGGCGGGAACCTGATCCTGAATAGTAGGGGGATCATCTGGTACTGCCCTGGCTACTGCACGGGCTGGCCCCTACCTCTACCACAGCCTCGACCGCGGCCTCGACCTCTAGCCGGTCTAGCAGGTTGCTGATCACCCTGATCTTTAGCGCGAGTCCTCACCATCTGTGAGAGAATGAAACAACAGAAATTTAGATTTCCCGAATCAACAAAAATAACATGTTAGAATTCAAGAAAATGATATTTTTCCTAAGGGTTCCGCAGCCTCTCGAAGATAAGTACAGACATCTCCGTACCGATCCGCAAGACTCTGATAACCTAGGCTCATGACCGTTGAGTCCTATGTAACCTAGTCTGATACCAACTTGTCACGACCCCATTATCCTAAGCCGACCGTGATGGCGCCTATCATGGAACTAGGCTAGCCAACCATTATAGACTATCATAATATTTCATAAATTCCCGAAATTTAGCAGATTTTAAACTAGCAAAATGAGATGAACAATTTATACACTTCCCCCAAACCTGGAGTCAACTATCATGAGCATCTAGAACTGTAAATACAATGTACATTAAGGTGACTTGCTACTACAAATCCTGGAGCACAAAAGACAAAAACTATGAACTGAGGAAAGGAAAGGAGGTGAGCTGGGGATGCTGAGCAGCTACCTCGATCCTCGAACAACTCCAAGCGCGTTCGAAAATCAACTAGTGAGATGGTCCGATACCTGGATCTGCACACAGAGGTGCAGGGAGTAACGTGAGTACGCCAACTCAGTAATTAATCAAAGTAACTACAAACTTGAGTGTAATGACGAGCATTTATAGATCATGTAAATCCATATAATGAATAACATTGGAAATGAATAAATCAAGTCAGGAATCTACATTACGAATATTTCATAAATCTCCAGTTTCCATTTAAAAATCTCGCATAAAATCATTTGTCCAACATCATCATCAGAGGCTCAGTGTAAAGAAGAGTGAAAACGGTAGTTTCATAGAATATAAGCCCCTCAGGCACAGTATCACTCATAATAAAGCCTCTCAGTCGCTCATGACTCCACTATCAGTATCTCATGCTCACACTAAATGCTCATACTCAGCAAGTACAATGAATACACACAACTGTTGCGGCGGGCAGCCCGATCCAACACACACACACACACACACACACACACACACACATATATATATATATATATATATATATATATTGCTGCGGAGTGCAGCTCGATCCTTATAACATACGTTGCGTCATGTAGCCCGATCCATATAATAGTCGATTGCGCTCACTAGGGGTGTACAGACTCCTGGAGGGGCTCCTACAACCCAGGCGCTATATTTGTTGTGGCGTGCAGCCCGATCCCATACGTATATTGTTGCGGCGTGCAGCCCGATCCATATAAAACATATATTGCTGCGGCGTGCAGCCTGACCCATATATAATCTATATTGTTGTAGCGTGCAGCCCGATCCATATGTAATCTATATTGCTACGGCGTGCAGCCCGATCCATATAATCTATAACATATATATTGTTGTGGCGTGCAGCCCATCCCATAACTATCCTCAGATAATCGGCGCTAGGCCTCACTCAGTCATCCTCACAAGCCACTCGGGCAATTCATCTCAACTCACAAGACTCAGCTCAAAATACCTCTCAGAGTTTCAAACAATGCGATAATAGTGAGAATAACAACAAGTAGGAAACATGACTGAGTTCACAATTGTTCTGTGAGGGTAGTGTAAGAATAGTGTAAAAGTACCTCTGAGGGTCTAAACAGGTCGGCACGAGGCCCCAAACATGGCTCACAGCCCATAAACAAATATAAACTTCTGAAATACAGGATGTCATAAGGTTTCAAATTGAATACGCAACTTAATAATCACTATGGGATGAACAAAGTCACAATCCCTATCGGTGCACGCCCACACGCTCGTCACCTAGAATGTGCGTCACCTCATTTACCAAAACAATATCAAATACGGGGTCTCAAACCCTCAAGTTTAGAGTTACAATCGTTACTTACCTCAAAACAACCCAAAAGCTACTCCACGATGCTCTTGCCACTCGAATTGCTCCCAAATGCTCCGAATCTAACCAAAACCAGATTAACATCATCAACATGTGCTAACGGAAAAAACCGAATAGAAAGATATAAATTTTAAGACCAATTCACGAAATTGGCCAAACGCGAGCCCCGGGCCCACGTCTCGGAATTTGATAAAAATCACAAAACTAGAATCCTCATTCCCTCGAGTCTACCCATACCAAATTTACCAAAATCTAACCTCAATTTCCCACTCAAATCACCAAAAGAACTTTCCAAATTTTCCTCCCATTTTTCCCAACTTTTCTACTTTAATTCCTCATATTGCATGGTGAAAATCAAGAAAAATTCATGAAATTGAACCAAAAATGATTGAAGAACACTTACCACAAGAACCCTACTGAGAAGCTCATCCAAAATCTCCTTCCCTCGATCTCTCTAATTAAATATTGAGTTATGCCAAGAACCCCCGAATTTAGAACTTAAAAACTGTCTGCCCAGGCCTCTTTCTTCACTGCGATCGCGGAAGCTCCCACGCGATCGCGAACAACAAATATGCTGCTGCATCAAATTACACTACGCGATTGCAGACATACACACACGATCGTGATTCAGCAGGATATAAAACTACGTGATCACAAACCACTCTACGCGATCGCAAAGAACAACGCCTCAGCCCCCGCATGCGCCCTTCAACTCTATGCGAATGCCAACAACACCACGCGATCGCACTGCACAACAACCTCACACTCACGCGATCGCGATCGCGACCTCCACCATGCGATCACATTTAAAAAGAATCTTGCCATCCCCAGCTAGGCCGACACAATCGCAAACATCCTCCTGCGATCGCGTAGAAGGAAACCAGAAACTTACACCAGCAAAAATCTGCCAAGTTTTAAGCCAAGAGTTGGTCTGTTAACCACCCGAAACACCTCCGAGGCTCTCGGTACCTCAACCAAACATACCAAAATATTCCATAACCTCATTCAAACTTAGTAGAGCCCTCGAAACACCAAAAATGACCCAAAAACACCAAAATTACATCAAATTCAAGCCTATGAACTTCGAAACTTCTAAATTTCACCAAAGATGCCGAAACCATCCAAAACACATCCGATTGACCTGAATATTTGCACACATATCCAAAATGACATTACGAACCTACTCTGATTCCCGAAATTCCATTCCGACCCCGATAGCCTATTTTCGACTGCCGATTGGAAATCGCCAAAAACTAACTTTCGCCAATTCAAGCCTAATTCTACACCGGACATCCAAACTTCATTCCTGACACACTCCTAAGTCCCAAATCACCTAATGAATCTATCTGACCCGTAAATTCCACATGTCGAGGTCGTTTACCAATAAGTCAACTCCCAATTGACTTTCTCAACTATTAAACTACTTTAAGAGACTTAGTGTCTCAGTTCTCACCACGACCACTTCGAACCCGAACCAACGACATAAATAGCCTAGGAAACATATGATAAAGCAGAAATGGGGGAAACGGGGCTAATCTCATGAAACGACGGGTCGGGTCGTTTCATCTTTAGGGCGAGTAGTAATACCCTATAGGCAGTATTTCTAGAGATTGGCGATTGGGACTGATTTTTTATATTTAGTCCCTATAGGCATGTTTTCTAGGTAAACAGTATGATACAATAGAAAATAAAATAATTAAAAATCTTGTAGGCATGATTTCTAAGGAATGTGCTTCAATTATGCAAATTGAAAGGATGGCCCTTGACATTTTTTTGTTTCCTATAGGCATGTTGTCTAGCAATAGATATGGTAATAAATAAAGTACTTATTCTTTGATAGTAGACACGTTGTGTGAGTGTGTGATCCTCCTAATGGCATGATTTATATCAGTGTACATGGGAATTGAATTTCGTATAAAGAAGGTTGGATAACAAGTAGATCATATGAATCATATAGGCATGTTTTCTACCATTTCATAAAAACATTAGAGTATACTCGTTTCCCCAATTTCACTAACACCCTAATTGTTTATTACAAAATTATTATAGACCCAAAGATGAATGTAATTACAAAATATTATACAAGCAATGACAGTAGGCCCATGGCAGGCCCGAAAAGAAATACCTAGCATTGCTTGGGCCTTCAACAAACTCTTCCTTCACCAATGGCATACCCAAATCTCATCAGGGAACTATATTCATCAATACAGCCCAGAAACCATAGAGGAATTCAAGCCAAACAAAACAACCATAGATTTACTATATGACTTAAACAAACCAACTTGCATATTCAGTAGATAGAATGAGGAAAGAACTGAGTGTTATAAATAGCTCAAGTCTTAGTAGTAAGGGGAGTGTTCAAAGAAACTCAAATCCTAGTGTGTCAGAGTTCACAAGGGTATCAAATGGACCCCGGGCAGTGCTCACACTAGGGAGGTCAATAGTGAGAGTCTTGGTGGCCTTAGCTTTCAACCGACCAGGAATGATAGGTTCAGAATAAAGTAGGTAGCAAATGAAATGAAAGAACGATGATTAAGGGGCTAAATTAGAATAGATACACTTATATTTTTAGAAAAATAGCCATAACCAAGTTAAAAACACAAATCATGTCAATTAAGAGGATCAACAAGACTTAGAATCAGGTTCAACAATTAGTAAAAAATAACACATTGGCATAAACAAATCGGAATAGTTAGGGGAGAAATAGGTTCCCTGAGATTAATATACAAAGGTTCATAATACCAAACAAGTCTGAGTAGGGCTCTACCTTAGATGGTGTAAAGCTTAAGGTTTCAAATTATGCTAGTATTCATCACAATATCAGAAGACAGACAGGTTAACTTACATCATGAAGCAAGACAGTGTCAAACATGGCAAAGAAACACAAATTAAGATAGCCATTCCTAAGGTCCCAAATAGTCACTAAGGCTACAGAATTATACAAACCAAAGGAATGTTAAGGGCTACGTTAACGGGGACCAAGTCATAGTTGATAGTGAAGGTCTCAACATAGGTTAGAACATATTATAGGTGCGAGGCATCCATTATAGGAATTCAGAACAGAGTGGGAAAGAAACTTCGTGTCTAATAGCAAGTGTAGCCATTCGGGTATCAAAACGTTAAGCTAATACGAACTTAAAAGGGTCTAAATAATTCAGGTGAAGCATATCCAAATAACATATTTTAGAACTGGTAGCTTTAGGTAAAGTTAAATGCTAAAGAGGCTCAAAGAAAGTGCAAAGCTAACAAGGTTGCACACAAAAGCACCCCAGAAACACATTAGGCCATGAATTTCAGAAGTAAGAGTATGCAAATCATAGACGCATAAGAACGAAATTGCAAAAGCCAATTGACTTACCAGTTAAACGGATAACAAGAAAGAACAAAATTCCATAGTTTTTTGAATATCAACAAGGAGCAAGAACCCATAATCTTAATGTGTCAAAGTTCTTAAGGGCTTCAAATGAACCTCGGGCAGTGCTCGCACCAAAAAAAGGTTGAAAAATCGAATATCGGTGGCCTTGGCTTTCATCCGGCCAAGAATCAAACCATAGAACAAGAGAAGAAGATAACAATACAACGATAACTTCAATTTTTAGTGAAATCTTGCGATTAACAGTCTGTCTCAAAGGGAAATAGAAATGGGTTTATATAGCAATAAAATTGAACGAACAAACAAGGAAACATAATTAATCAAACATAGAATAAGGAAAGAAAGAATGAAAAATTGATTCAGAATCAATTTGGGAGAAAAATCGTGTAAAACGTAGTTCAAGAAGGAGAACACAACAATCAGAGATCTCACTGAATCGGACTCATATAGCATGGTAATGAGTGCATATGGACGAGATATCATCCTGATTTTGAAGGGTGAAGATAATCTCCCTTGATTCGGAGGTTTACACTTGCCAAAATAAAGTAAGTACTTATAAAATACCATAGAGAAACACCCAACATCAAGGGAACACTAATATGGTAAGTAAATAATGGGAGGATCCCGTTGTTAACGGGATTTGGGGGAGAATAAGAGAGGGTGGCAATTAGGGTTCTTCAGAGAACAAAGGAATTCCAAGGATTTAAGGGGTTCTGGGTTAATAGAAATGGGTTAGGGTTTTGGGGTGAGTGGATATAAAGAAATGAGTAGGTTAATTATGGGATGTTAAGCATTTGAGATCAACGGCCAAGATCAAACAGGGAAGCGGGGCGGGTTATTTTAACGGGGTCCGACCGGGTTGGGTATGGTTTGGGCTTGGAGTTATTGGGCTAGGTTACTGGGCTAATTTTGGTCCGAAAATTGGTTTAAAGCTAGGCTACTATTTAAATACACAAAATTTATCAAAAGTAATTTCTAAAAATGCTTAATAAATAAATAAAAATATTATTTATCCACTAAAATGATTAACAATGATAATTTAGCATTATTAAAATATAAAATTGTATTTTTGCAAAAATAATATAAATAAAAAACAATTATGTATGGGTATAGGCTACTATTGCAAAATTGTGCAAATTGGTTTAAAAATACTAAGGTAATTATATAAAATGAAGTAAAAATATATGAAACATGTATTATGGATGTAAATAATAGTTTTAGGTAATTAATTCATACAAAAATAATTGAACGGGGTAATCAGTAAATATTCAAATAATTTTAATACAGAAAATCAATTTTAAAGCTCTAAATATTATAGAAAACTATAGAAAATACTTGTATAGATTTGTATACTAAATAATGATGTAAAAATTATGTTTTGAAATTATATATATTTTTTAGAAAATATGAGGGCAAAATTAGGTATTAGCAGTTGCCCCTCTTTATCCGGGAATGATGAAAGAATTGTCGGGTAATGAAAATGATGACCAATTTTGGCCGAATTGAGTGAGGAATGATGTGATTTGAAAAGGGGGGGGGGGGGGGGGGGGGCGAACCCTGGTTCCTGAGTTTCCTACATATCCCTGGTGTTATGGGAATCAAGCCGCGTGTAATTCTGGATCCAACGGTGAACAAAACCGATGAAGTTGTTATAGGAATGTTCGCATGTTTCGAAAAGGGTTCTTTTGGGTAGGATAGCATTGGATGAATTTATGTGGAGTCATGCATGTGAATCTGAAACGTTACGGATGTATCACAGAGCAAATGACTGAACGATCATAGAGTAAAAGTAAGCAATTGCTGGTGGTCGACTACGTTTGAAACAATTGAAGTATGTGAGCATTGTGAATAGAAATCGGAGCGAATATTGCTCCCGTTTGTAGAACGTTTACTTCCTGGATCACCTGCAAAACATAAAACCCGGTGCATGTGCATGTATATATATGGGTTACTGCAAAAATTTAAACATGATGCAAATTCCCTTTGGACCATGAAGGTTGTCTTTGGGCGGTAAGGATGATATCCTTAGACCATGATGTCCTGGTCCGTGAAGCGTATGATAAGAGATTTGCAGGCCATGAAATGATTCCCTCGGGCCATGAGGATGGTGCCTCCAGACGATGACGCCTTTGAATAATGATGTGCAATATTGAGAGATCATCAGGTCATGGCATGGTGTCTCCCGGTTATGAGGATGATTCCTTCGGACTATGGCACCTTCGGACAAGATGGCGATGTTTCAGCCCATGAAATTCAAAGACATGATGCTTTGTCATATGCAAAAATGTGACAAGACAAGGCTTAGTCTTGTGTAAGATGAGGGTAGTGCTTCCCTAGGTGAACAGAGGATAGTGCTAGGTCTTAGATAGCATAGTGGAGATAGTATTAATCTTATGCAAAGAAAAGGCAATGCTTAGCATTATGCAATTACGGAGGAAATGCTTAGCCTCATGCAAGAAGTGGAGACAATGCTTAGTCTCAATGCAAGGAATGCCGGTATTTAGCCTTATGCAATTAGGGAGGCAGTGCTTAGCCTCATGCAAGAAGAGGAGACATTTCTTCGTCTCATGCAGGAAAAGGCAGTGCTTAGCCTTATGCAATTAGGGAGGCAGTGCTTAGCCTCATGCAAGAAGAGGAGACATTTCTTCGTCTCATGCAGGAAAAGGCAGTGCTTAGCCTTATGCAATTAGGGAGGCAGTGCTTAGCCTCATGCAAGAAGAGGAGACATTTCTTCGTCTCATGCAGGAAAAGGCAGTGCTTAGCCTTATGCAATTAGGGAGGCAGTGCTTAGCCTCATGCAAGAAGAGGAGACAATGCTTAGTCTCATGCAGGGAAAGGCAGTGCTTATCCTTATGCAATTAGGGAGGAAATGCTTAACCTTATGCAAGAAGAGGAGACAATGCTTAGTATCATGCGGGAAAGGTAGTTCTTAGCCTTATGCAATTAGGGAGGCAGTTCTTAGCCTCATGCAAGAAGAGGAGACATTTCTTAGTCTCATGCAGGAAAAGGCAGTGCTTAGCCTTATGCAATTAGGGAGGCAATGCTTAACCTCATGCAAAAAGAGGAGACACTTCTTAGTCTCAATGCAAGGAAAGGCAGTACTTAGCCTTATGCAATTAGGGAGGCAGTGCTTAGCCTCATGCAATAAGAGGAGACAATGCTTAGTCTCAATGCACGGAAAGACAGTACTTAGCCTTATGCAACTAGGGAGGCTGTAAAGACCCGTAATTTGTATGTCTAAAATAATGACCGAATAGGTCCCCGTGCTGTTATAACTGTCGAAATTCTTAAAACGGTCCTATTTTGAGTAAAAAGTATCAAAGAACTTGAAAGATTAAATTTAATAGGAATTGCGCGTTATGCAACGCAATATGCGATCGCATAACAGGTATGCAGATCGCATACCTGGACAGTAGCCTGTCCAAATTGAGTACAATTATGCGGTCCGGAATGCGATCGCATTTTGGGTATGCAGACCGCATAGTTGTCGCATTCTTGCCCCGTGGTTTTTGCGAGGGAGGTTGTGTGACGCACTATGCGATCGCATAAAAGGTATGCGGACCGCATACCTGGGCAGTGTGGTTCCCATTTTGGCCCATTTGAAGGCCAACTATGCGACATGAATGTGGACCGCATAGCAGGAATGCGATCGTATTCATGACCGCATTTCTGTGTCGGGGCTCCTATTTTCTAAATTTAAGACCCGACCCCCTGTTTTATAAAACAGCCCTTCCCTTCATTTTTAACGATTCTATGACCAAAAAGAGAGTTCTTGAGAGAGAAGGTTTCAACATCATCCAATTTGATTTTCCAAAATCACTCAAGCCCGGAAATTATCGAGTTATTGTCATTATCTTCACTCAAAGAGGTAAATATTCACCCTATTTCCCTAATTTCTCAGATTTTGGAAAATAATAAAACACACATAGGTTGGTTCTTGAAAATAAAAAGTGAAATCTTGCATGCATGTGAGTTAAACCCCGTAATCTAGTAAAGGAAAAAAAACAAGTTTGGGTAATTATTCTCAAAAGGGGGTTAGTAGTCTAAGGGGTCACATAGTGTTTGATAAATTGCTCAATTGGGTACAAGATTCCTAATTCTAAGTGAAATATGTCACATTGTTGAATAGATTGACGGTTCTAGACTATCCGGTGAATTGTGAGAGAAATTAAAAAAGGGACAACTCGAGGTATGTATGGCTAACTTTAATCTTCGTAGAGTCACCTTGTAAGTGTCCAAACATTCGGTATGAGCTTCTTGCTGAGTATATGTGAATTGATTGTCTGGTTGTGTTGAGGTGTGAGATTTCATTCTCTGATTTTCTTAGTCGACTATCGTGATAATTGAAATTGTGAAAGGTGATTTCTATGTGATTACTCTATCATGTGCAAGGTTCGTTAAATGCTTGAGTATGTTGGTATGAAAGAATGGTAATGAACTCAAATGTGTAAATGTATCTAAGTGATAAGGATTGTGTAACAAGTGATGAAAGGGTGGAGAGGTAACAAGGGCGGAGTGTAAAATGTAAGGTGGGATCGGGTTGCACACCGCAACAGAGATGTAAGGTGGGATCGGGTTGCACGCCGCAACAGAAGTAATAAGGGTGTTATGTGATTGTAAGGTGGTATCGGGTTGCACGCCGCTACAGAATGTAAGGTGGGATCGGGTTGCACGCCGCAACAGAAATGTAAGGTGGGATCAGTTTGCATGCTGCAAGAGAAGTAATAAGGGTGTAATGTGATTATGAGGTGGGATCAGGTTGCGTGGCGCAACAGGGGAAAGGATTGAAATAAGAAACTGTGGATACCTTATTGGTGATTTTTTGTATCTTTGTGCATACCTGTTTGGGTTTCTTTAAGTGCCTCATATATATGTATTGTTTGATTTTACATTGAGTAAAGTTTGTTTATACATACTAGTAATATTCCACAGTACTAACATCCCTTTTGTCGGGGGCGCTACATCTTTTATATGGATGTAGGTGGTTCTATAGCAGGTAGCTCAGTTCGTCATTAGTGGTGCCTCATCTTCATCTTTCAGCAGTACTGGTGAGCCCCACTTCCTCCCAGGGCCGTGTGTAATTCATGCCATCTCTTTTGAGTCTGTTATGTATTGTAAGGTATAACCGGGGCCTTGTTACCGGTAATTATTGTATAAACTCCTAATATTCGTAGAGGCTCCGTAGACATGATGTGGGTGTATATATGTATTTTGGGTAGTAACTATACGTATTCAGAATTGTGGTCCGTATTGGAAAGTTATGTATGTATTTTGTATGTTTTTGGGAATAAGCTGTTGAAATGCTAAAAGAGAAATTAACTTAAGTTTGTAAATCCACATTTAAATCCTAAGTTGCTATTTCATATGGAATATGGTGCATTGTATATACGGGGGAACGCGTTGGGTAGGAAAGGTAATCCAGGTCCTCTTGGCCGGGTTCACCTGGTTAGGCGCCGGTCTCGTCCCTCGATTTTAGGGCATGACAAACTTGGTATCAGAGCCTAAGGTTTTTTAAAAGTGTCCTAGGATGTCTCGGAGCCGTGTCTAGTAGAGCCCTTCTTATCGATATGGTGTCGACCACATCTATAATTAGGGGGCTGCATGGACATTTAGGAAAGTACCATTTTATTGCTATTCTATATCATGCGATGTGGTGGAAGGTGAGGTTGTCCATCTCTAACTCGTGCATTGTTCCAATTTTTTGTAAATGGCACCCAAGAAGAGAGCTCGACTCGGCGTAGAGGCCAATGCCACCCCAAGAGTGGCCGTGAATTCTTTATCTGATAGTGCGGGTGAGAATGATTTCCCGACCCTGAATCTGCCTGACTCTTCCATCCCAGGCCAGGATATTCCTACTCCTGCTCCAGCGGAGGGTGCTATAGTCCCTCCCACTGATTTTCCTGATTCTTCTTCAGTCCCAGCTTCCGGTCCCGGTATTTCTGATGGGGACCTCAGGGGAGCTATTCAGATGTTGACTCAGCTAGTGGCCTCCCAAGCCCAAAGATAACATGCTGCCCCTGCATCCTCTAGCAAGCAAGGGGATTCTTCGGGTTCCAGGGTCAACCAGTTTCTGCGGTTAGCCCCTCCAGAGTTCACAGGAACAGACCCAGAGGCTGACCCTTAGGATTTCATTGACGAGATGTACAAGACCCTCCGAGTTATGAGGGCTAATGAGACAGAAGGGGTTGAGTTGGCTTCCTATCGTCTGAAGAGAGAAGCATATTCGTGGTTTGAGATGTGAGAGGGGTCCTGTGGGGAGGGGAGCCCTCCGGCAAAGTGGGATGAGTTTGTTGATGCCTTCATGGATCGTTTCTTGCCTGCCGAGACTATGGCAGTCCGTGCTGCGGAGTTCGAGTTCCTTAAGCAGGGAAACATGAGTGTGTGGGAGTATCATATGGAGTTTGTGCGCTTGTCCAAATATGTTGTTCACATGGTGTCTACTATGGAGGCTAGAGTTCGCCGGTTTGTTCAGGGCCTTGGTCCCTTGGTTATTAATGAAGCTGCTACAGCTGCCTTGCATTCGGATATGAATTATGGGAAAATAGTGGGATTCGCCCAGGCTACAGAGGCTCGTAAATTGAAGATAAGGATGGAGAGAGAGAGCAGTAGTAGGGCCCGGTCAGTGGGCAACCCTAGGAGCTCAGTTGGAGGTGTAAGGTCAGACCTTGGGAGAGGATCATCAGGGCCATCTCAGTCATATGTTCAGTCCTCAGCCAGCGCACCGCCATTAGGGCACAGTTATCAGTAGGGAGGTCGTTTTGGACCCGGTTCAGATAGCAGGAGGTTCCATCAGTCAGGTCGTTCATGTAGGAGGTTTTAGCTGCAGCAGAGGGTCCCATGCCCTAAGTGTGGGAGATCTCATATTAAGCCTTGTTACTTCGATATTTCGGTATGCTATAGATGCGGAGTGAGGGGCCATTTCAGCGAGATTGTCGTGCGCCCAGTCAGGGCACAAGTAGGGGTGCTGCTCAGCCGTCCAGTTCATCAGCCGCTACGTCCTCAGCACACCCTCCAGCACCAGCAGGGCGCGGAGCAGCTAGGGGTATAACGCGGGTTCAAGGGAGACCCAACCGGTTTTATGCTTTGAGTGGTCGCCAGAGCGCCGAGGCTTCTCCAGATGTTGTCACAGGTATTCTGACTGTTCAGTCACATGATGTTTATGCTCTTATTGATCCCGGGTCTTCTTTGTCATATGTTACTCCATTTATTGCATCATGTTTTGGGATAGAACTCGAACAACTTCACAAGCCGTTCTCTGTGTCGACTCCAGTTGGTGATTCTATTACGGCCGTGCGAGTCTATAGGAATTGTGTTGTCGCGGTGCATGGTCGGGATACCACGGCCGATCTTATTGAGTTAGAAATGATAAATTTTGACGTAATTATGGGGATGGTTTGGCTCTATTCGTTCTTTGCTAAACTCGACTGCCGAACCAGAATTAAGAGACTCGAGTTTCCTAATGAATCAGTTACTGAATGGGAGGGGAATAATGTTTTGCCAAGCGGTAGATTTATTTCCAACTTTAAATCCGCTAAGATGATCAGAAAGGGGTGCATCTGCCATTTGGTTTGGGTTGCGGACACCACTTCAGAGGTGCCTGCTCCCAAATTTGTGCCTGTTGTGAATGAATTTCTTGAAGTATTTCCGGACGAGCTTCCTGGGATTCCACCAGATAGGAAGATCAATTTCGGGATTGATGTATTTCCAGATACGCAACCAATATCTATTCCACCTTACAGGATGGCGCCAACAGAATTAAGGGAGTTGAAGGAACAATTGAAAGGTCTATTAGAAAAGGGTTTCATTCAGCCTAGTATGTCGCCTTGGGGCGCACCGGTTCTTTTTGTCAGAAAGAAGGATGGATCGCTTCTGTTGACCCAAGTCACTGCATGGTTTTGAAGATTGACAAATGCCTACCAGTTAAACCAGGTCCATCAGGGTAAACATCTTGAACGAACCAATTGGCACAAGAACCGTACATGCACAGGAGATAAACATGGTCTGTGAATTATCCATGAACTAAGAGGTTGTCTCCTAATGCGAAAAGGTTGCAAATTGATAAGAGGTTAGAATTAGAGTTCAGGAAGGACAGAAATAAAGGAAGGAAGTTGAGATAAACACAAACTCTTCCACCAAGGAAGAGTTGCATTAGAACTAAACAAGAACATCTTCATTGTGCGATACAAAAGCTACTTGAACCAGCTAGAAGAACTAGTTCCATCTGTTGTCTTTTAGTCTAGTTTATTTGTAGTGGGTGATTTAATATTGTATCTTTTAGCTTTATTAGAAGAAATTGTAATAGGTACACATTGTTCAAGTTAGAGTTAACTTGAAACTTGTCGTAATTAGCTAGGGGCTAGTTTGCTGCAAAGGGAATAGAGTTAGTCCTTAGGTTTACAAAAGAGTTTATTTTGTAAATGTTGTTTGGCTCAGAGTTGTAGTAAAGAGTTTGGAAAAATCCTACTGAGGAGTAGGTCGTGGTTTTTAACCTTTTGAGCCGGGTGTTTTCATAAAAATCTCTATTGTTTTACTTTACTACATTTATTATTCCGCACTAGTAGAAGTCTAAACACCAAGAAGAACCAGGTTCTTCTATTGAGACAACATTCGAAAATTGGACACCACACAAATCCCCCCCCCCCCCTCTTGTGTGGTATTGACGTATTAAACATCAATTGGCATCAGAGCAGGTTATCCTTGAAAAGGTTAACACCTTGGAAAAGATCAAAATGAGTATACCACCTAGATCAAATGCAAGGCCACCACTCTTCAATGGCCAATATTACTCTTGGTGGAAGAACAGGATGAAGGACCACTTGATTGGAGAAGACTATGAACTCTGGGACATAGTCACTGATGGTCCTCTAGCTACTATGATGAAGACTGCTAAAGGTATAGATGTACCAAAAACTAGAGCTGACTGCACTACTGAGGATCTGAAGAAATGGGAAAAGAATGCAAAGGCCAAAAAGTGGCTAGTGTGTGGATTAGGTCCAGACGAGTATAGCAGAATCCAAAGTTGCACCACTGCCAAAGAAATCTGGGATACCTTGCAAGTAGCCCATGAAGGAACACCTCAGGTAAAAAGATCAAGAGGTACTCTTCTATACTCACAGTATGAAAACTTCACTATGAAAGAAGGAGAGACAATCCAAGAGATGTACACAAGGTTCACAACTTTGACAAATGAACTTAAGTCTCTTGGTAGAGTCATTCTTGAAGAGGACAGGGCAGAGAAGATCCTGACAAGGGTCTTACCAATCTCCTGGGAAAGCAAAATCACTACTATCCAGGAATCCAAAAATATGGCAACCCTCATATTGGATGAACTAATTGGAAATCTTATTGCCTATGAGCTTAGAAGGCAGACAATGAAGATGGATGGTCCAAAGAAGGAGAGGAGTCTAGCACTGAGAATCACTAAGGGAGCAGATCTTGAGGAAGATGAGATGGCCAGGATTACCAAAGAATTCAAAAACTTTCTAATAAAGAAGAAGGGCATCTCTAAAGGAGGAAATTACAACAAAGCAAAAGCTCCAGAAAGAGCAACCAGCGAGGGATGCTACAAGTGTGGAAAGACTGACCATCTTATCAATAACTATCCTCAGTGGGAATTGGAATGGAAAAAGGAGAGATATGAAAGAAGGAACAGGAAGAAGGAACAGGTCCAACCCAAGAAAACTAAAACAAAAGCTATGGTTGCTGCTTGGGGCAAAATTTCAGATGAAGAATCAGAAGATGGTGAGAATGAAGATCAGGCGCTCATGGAAATTGGAGAATCCGATGAGGAATCACATGAAGAACCAGAGGTAAGTATCTCCCATCTTAAAAATAAAATAAAGTTCCTATATAAGGAAAATCTCTCTGAGTTGCTACTTGATTTCATGGATGACTCTGAAGAAACAACCAAAGAGAAGGAACAACTCTCTATAGAATGTGAAATGCTAAAAGCAAAATGCACGAACCTGGAAATCAGACTTAGTGAATCTGAAAAGAAAAACACAGTCTTGTTGAACCAGGTTCATCCACTTGAAACTGAGATTCTAGAACTAAAATCTGAAAACTTAAAGCTAAAGCTAGGATCCAGTAAAAAGGTTGTTGATCATTCTCATATCATGTTAGAAGAAAATGTGGGAAAACTAAAAGATAAGATGTATGTCAAGGATAAACAGATAAGAACTCTTAAAGAAGAACTTGGCAAAGTTAAACATGAATAAGATCGACCTTATAAGTAGAATAAATCCTCTGATGCCTTGATATGGCTTCAAGAGAATCATGGTATCAACCGGAGAAGGATTGGCTTTGGAAGTCAATTGCCCAAGTGGGATCCCAAAAGCAAGTATCTCACTCTCCCTGAGAATAAAATCTACACACATTGTGGTAAGACTGGCCACTACAAAATTGAGTGTACTGCAAAAGAGCAGGCCTGTCGAAGAAATGAGAGGTTTGTTAAAAAGAAAAATTGGCTACCAAATTGGGCTAGAAAAATCTTGATTCATCCATTCTCTCACAGAAAAGGACTCAAACTAGTTTGGGTTCTTCAAACTAACCTCTGATTCCTTTTTGTAGGTTCAAGTGAGAGGTGTCAGCCAAATTTGGTACTTGGATAGTGGCTGCTCAAAGCATATGACAGGGAATATAGTACAGTTCCTTTCACTTGAAAGTCTCAAAGGGGGAAATGTCTCCTTTGGAAACGGAAAGAAAGGTGAAATTATTGGGGTTGGTAAGGTAGGTAAGTATGACACACGATCCATTGAACATGTGTATATGATAGATGGCTTGAAATATAGCCTGATCAGTGTGTCACAACTGTGTGACAGAGGTAACCTGGTTTCCTTTACTTCCACAAAATGTTTTGTGATTAACCTGCTTACTGACAAGATTGTTTTGCAGGGAAAAAGAATGAATAACATCTATGTCATAGACTTGTCCACACTATCTGAAAATGAACTCATTTGTCTAAGTGTGTTGGACAGTGATCCCCTCCTTTGGCATAAAAGACTTGTTCACGCAAGTCTAAATCAGCTAAACAAACTAGTCTCTAAGGACTTAGTGGTAGGGCTTCCTAACATTAAGTTCAAGGAAGACAAAGTTTGTGAGGCATGTGCAAGGGGGAAGCAGGTAAGATCTTCTTTAAAAAGTAAGAAAATGGTCGGTACCACCAGGACGTTGGAACTGGTTCATATGGACCTATGTGGTCCTATGACAACTCTGAGCAGAGGTGGTAAGAAATATGTAATGGTGCTAGTTGATGACTATTCAAGGTTCAGTTGGACCTTATTTGTGAAATCTAAGGATGAAGCATTTGATATGTTCACCTCATTTGTTAAGAAAACTCAAAATCAGTTAGGAAATCAACTAGCATCAATAAGATCTGATCATGGTACTGAATTTGAGAATGAAAAGTTTGCTGAGTTCTGTGATGAACATAGTATCAATCACAATTTTTCTTCCCCTAGAACCCCACAGCAAAATGGGGTTGTTGAAGAAAGAATAGAACTCTTGAAGATATGGCAAGAACCATGTTTCTTTCTAGCAAACTACCTCATAGCTTCTGGGCAGAAGCAATAAACACTGCATGCTATATAATAAATAGATGCATGACAAGGCCTCTGGTAGAGAAAACTCCTTATGAATTACTTAAAGGGAGAAACCCCAACATATCCCATCTTAGGGCTTTCGGATGCAAGTGCTTTGTGCACAATAATGGAAAAGATTCCCTAGGAAAATTTGATTCCAGAAGTGATAAGGGAGTATTCTTGGGATATTCATCACATAGCAAAGCTTATAAAGTGTATAACAAAAGAACTATGTGTGTAGAAGAAAGTGTACATGTTGTCTTTGATGAAACTAACACTCTTGCTAAGAGACAGGAACCAGAAGATGACGAGGTTGGACTGGTGAGAAGCAGTGAAAACATTGAAGAAAACATGGAAGACGGAATAGGTGATGGACCAGGTGCAACTACCCCAAGCAACACGACGGGGGGAACTCAACATGTGAACCTTGGCCATAATCATGTTCCACAACAACAAGAAACCATAGAACTATCCAGAAGTGAACAGTTGGTTCTCAAACCACACAGATATCAGAGTTCTCACCCTCTTGAGAACATCATAACAGATCTAACATTTGGAATCATAACAAGATCCTCCTTGAAACATCTGTGTGTTTGATGCCTTTCTATCCTTGATTGAACCAAAGAACATTGGTGAATCCCTACAGGATAATGACTGGGTAAATTCCATGCAAGAAGAGATGAATCAATTTGAAAGAAGTCAAGTGTGGCACTTGGTACCCAGACCACTAGACAGATCAGTGATTGGCAAAAAGTGGGTCTCCAGGAACAAGCTTGATGAGGATGGAACTGTTACAAGAAACAAGGCTAGACTGGTTGTTCAAGGATACGGTCAAGAAGAGGGAATTGACTATGATGATACCTTTGCTCCTTTGTGGCAATACTGGAGGCAATCAGACTTCTTATAGCATTTGATGCACACATGGAATTCACTCTACATCAGATGGATGTTAAGAGTGCCTTCCCCAATGGCTATCTGAAGGAAGATGTATTTGTCAGACAGCCTCCAGGTTTTGAAAGCAAGGATCACCTGACAATGTATACAAACTTGACAAGGCTCTTTATGGTCTCAAACAAGCACCAAGAGCATGGTATGAGCGTCTATCAAAATTCCTGCTAGAACATGGATACAAACGAGGTAAAATTGACAGCACCTTGTTCTTAAAGGCAAAAGGAAAAGAACTCCAGGTTGTGAAAATATATGTGGATGATATCATATTTGGGGCGACTTCTGAAAAATTGAGTAAGGAGTTTGCTATACTTATGGGGAGTGAGTTTGAGATGAGTATGATGGGTGAGCTAAACTTCTTCTTAGGCTTGCAAATCAAGCAAAACTCAAATGGAACAATGATCCATCAACAAAAGTATGTGAAAGAATTTCTCAAGAAATTTAAAATGGAAGACTCAAAGGAAATATACACCCCCATAGCCACAGCTACAAAATTAGAAGTGGATGAACTGGGTTCGTCCGTTGATCAGAAGCTATATAGAGGGATGATTGGGTCTCTATTATATCTCACTGCCAGCAGAGCTAATATTGTGTTCAGTATAGGACTGTATGCTAGGTTTCAGGAAAATCCAAAGGAGTCCCACCTAAATACAGTGAAGAGAATTTTGAGATATCTGAAAGGCACCACTAATTTGTGCCTTTGGTATCCTAAAGGTAGTAATTTCGACCTTGTAGGATATGCTGATGCTGATTATGCAGGTTTTCTGGTTGACAGGAAAAGTACTTCAGGCATGGCTCACCTTTTGGGCGTCTTCCTTGTGTCTTGGGCCACTAACAAACAAAATTCAGTAGCCTTGTCTACTGCTGAGACTGAATATGTGGATGCAGCCTCATGTTGTGCTCAGTTGCTATGGATCAAGAAATAACTCATGGACTTTTGTATAGAGGTTGGATGCATTCCTATTTTCTGTGACAACACTAGTGCAATAAGTATGACGAAGAACCCGGTTCATCATAAAAGAACTAAGCACATAGATGTTAGACACCATTTCCTAAGGGATAACTATGAAAAAGGAATGATCTCAATCGAATTTTGTGCTACTGACTAAGTAGGGAGAATTTTGAGAGAAACCGACTTGAATTAGGGATGATTAAGATCACTTAACTGAAAAAATATTAATTTGTTTGGATAAAAACACTAACATAGATAATCGACCAGACTAATCATTGCTCGGCATCATGACTTTATTGTCATACTCCCTTGCCATGTATTAATATGATTCTCTGGTTGTTAATGATGTTTCTCTACCTTTGTAAATTGAGGCAAATTAAAGACTTTAACACGATGAACCTGGTTCATCCCTGTTGGTTCATCTGACTGACAAGGTACGTGCTCATCTCCATACAATTATTGAATTAATTACAGTCACACATGAGCAGGATTCTATCTATATTTGGTTCGTTTCAAATTCTTTGTACTTATCCCTAAATGAACCCGTTCCAAGAAGTTGCATTGGTACTCAATTAGCTAGAGGTAGGGAACTCTTAACTATCTAATCAATGAAACTCCTTCATCTATTAGACTCCCACTTGAGTAAATGTTCTGCCCGTTGTATAATTAATAGCCACATCTTATAAAAGGGCCATCATTACCTCCCTTCTTAATTATGAAAGGGCCATCATTACCTCCCATCTTCTTACACAAACTTTGATCATGAGGAAGAAAATTCCAGTCCTAATTCTACTTCAGTTTACAGTTCACATTAGCTCCCATGTTTGGCAAGCGTATTATTCTTAAAGGAAAGCTGGTGAGAGATCTGGAAGAATCGGGAATGATCTTTTTGTTGAATGCACTGGATGTGCAGGGATGGAAGGACTTGGTCCTTCAACTGGAAGGAAGGCTGGTAAGGAATAAACTGGTGGAGTTTACGGCCAATCCAAGTGTGAAGGATGGCAGGGTAACCTCCACAGTCAAAGGGATTCAGATCACATTTGATGCAAAGGATTTGGGAGAGATTCTAAATATCCCTGCTGAGGGATATGACGATTACACTAGGAAAAGATAGCCCAGTCTCGATGGAATGGCCTCAGTTATCAACATCACCAGATTCTTTTGTGAAAATAAGAAGGAACTTGAGTCAAGGCCAGTGTTCAAAAGTGAAATGCAGCCCCAGAATAAGCTACTCTTCGAATTTGTGATTAAGTTTCTACTGCCAAGACAGGAGCGTAGACACATCGCCAGTTACATGGACTTAACACTTATGGAGTGCATGTACATGGGAAAGCAGATTAATTGGCCAGCTTTCATCATCCAGCTCTTGGACAGAGTTGTAAATGGAACCAAAGCACACGCTATTACTTATGGATTTATTCTGACAACTGTGCTTGCCCACTTTGCGGTTCCTGTGAAGAAAGCTGAGATGGCTACTGCTAAGGATTATTTGAGGAAGAACACTTTGCTGACATGTGATTATGTTGTCAATGTTCTTGAGGATGAGCCTGGTTCATCTAGGAAGCAGCAAATCAATAGCAAAGTCAGGTCATTGGTGCAGGAAGGAGAGATAAAGGATGCGGAGATCCTTCGATTGAATTCTCGCCTTCATGAGGTTGAAGTTGAGCGGGATGCTCTCAGATATGAACTAGCCAAGAAGAAGGAGCAAAATGAAGGTGTTCTTTAACAAATGCTTTCTCTCCTTCAAGCAAAGACCCTAACCTCATCTGCCCCTTCCCAACCTTAGGAATTCCAGATCTACCAAAACCCCTCTTTACCAGTTGTTCTGTTTCTGTTTTTGTTATTTTTTCTCATGGTAGTGACTGCTTTATTTTTTTTGTATGGTGCTTGACTTGCATACTAATCAATGAATTCTGTTGTTTTTGTTATTGACTTGTCTCAGTTTCTTAGATAGCTTACATTTATTGGTTTCTTTTGATGATTAATCATGTTTTCACCTGTAGTTGCATCAATGGCCATGAGTAATTAGCAACTCTGGTAAGTTTATCATTTTGCAACTTTTCGATGATGCCAAAAGGGGGAAGATATGATATGTGCTTTTTAAATTTCAAAAGTTGTGATATTTATAACCTAATGAACCTTGTTTCTCCATGATAAATGCTTAAAACCATACAAAGTGGTTGAAGTTTATACAGGGTTGAGCATAGAGTTTTTCATAATCAAAAGGGGGGAATTTGTTGACCCAAGTCACTGTAAGGTTTTGAAGATTGACAAATGCCTACCCAGTTGAACCAGGTCCATCAGGGTAAACATCTCGAATGAACCAATTGGCACAAGAATCGTACATGCATAGGAGATAAACGAGGTCTATGAATTATCCATGACCTAAGAGGTTGTCTCCTAATGCGAAAAGGTTGCAAATTGATAAGAGGTTAGAATTCGAGTTCAGGAAGGACATAAATAAAGGAAGGAAGTTGAGATAAACACAAACTCTTCCACCAAGGAAGATTTGCATTAGAACTAAACAAGAACATCTTAGCTTCGGGCGCTATATAATGTTGAAGTATTCCTACTGAAGATTCATTTACACACAGACAGAATTGAAGCAAGAACTGAAGGAAAAATTACCAGAGAAATCTTGCAAGCAAAATCATTGTGCAAAAGCTACTTGAACCAGCTAGAAGAACCAGTTCCATCTGTTGTCTTTTAGTCTAGTTTATTTATAGTAGGTGATTTAATATTGTATCTTTCATCTTTATTAGAAGCAATTGTAATAGGTACACATTGTTCAAGTTAGAGTTAACTTGAAGTTTGTCGCATTAGCTAGGGGCTAGTTTTCTGCAAAAGGAATAGAGTTAGTCCTTAGGTTTACAAAAGACTTTATTTTGTAAATGTTGTTTGGCTCAGAGTTGTAGTGAAGAGTTTGGGAAAATCTTACTGAGGAGTAGGTCGTGGTTTTTTACCTTTTGAGCCGGGTGTTTTCCACGTAAAAATCTTTGTGTTTTTACTTTACTGCATTTATTATTCTGCGCTAGTAGAATTTGGAACACCAAGAAGAACAAGGTTCTTCTATTAAGATAGCACTCGAAAATTGGACACCACACAAATCACCGCCCCCCCTCTTGTGTGGTATTGACGTATAAAACATCAGCTTCGGATGTGTATTGATTATTGGTAGCTCAACAAGGTCACCATCAAGAATAAGTACCCATTGCTTTGGATAGATGATTTGTTCGACCAGTTGCAAGGTGCTAAGTTCTTCTCAAATATTGATTTGCGGTCCGGGTATCACCAGTTAAAGATCAGGGAGCAGGATATTCCTAAGACTTCTTTCAGGACTCGTTATGGGCACTTTAAATTTCTAGTAATGTCTTTTGGGCTAACCAATGCCCCAGCAGCTTTTATGGATCTTATGAATCAGGTTTTCAAACCGTTTCTCGACTCTTTTGTGATTGTCTTCATTGATGATATTCTTGTTTATTCGCGGAGTTAGGAGGATCATGCTAATCACCTTAGGGCAGTTCTGCAGACTCTTCATCAGTACAAATTGTATGCAAAGCTTTCAAAATGTGAGTTTTGGATAGAATCAGTCACCTTTTTTGGGCCATGTTGTTTCTAGGGAGGGGATTCGGGTTGATCGCCAAAAGATTGTAGCGGTAAAGGATTGTCCTAGGCCAATGACCCCGATAGAGATTCGCAGTTTCTTGGGTCTAGCTGGGTATTATCGGAGGTTCGTGGATTGATTCTCTACTCTCGCCTCCCAGTTGACTAAGCTGACGCAGAAAGCAGTTAAGTTTCAGTGGTCCGATGCATGTGAAAAGAGTTTTCAGGAATTCAAGTCGAGATTGACTTCGGCACCAGTGTTGACCTTGCCAAGAGGTTCAGAGGTATTTGGGGTTTATTATGATGCTTCGAGGGTTGGTTTGGGGTGTGTGTTGATGCAATGTGGTAAAGTTATAGCGTATGCTTCAAGGAAGCTCAAGAATCACGAGAAGAATTAGCCGATGCATGATTTAGAGCTCACGGCGGTTGTGTTTGCATTAAATATCTGGCGCCATTATCTTTATGGGGTCCATGTGTACGTGTTTACAGACCACAAGAGCCTTCAATATTTATTCAAACAAAAGGAGTTGAACTTAAGGCAGCGGAGGTGGTTGGAATTGCTCAAGGACTATGATATAAATATTTTGTACCATCCAGGGAAGGCGAATGTGGTAGCCGACGCTCTTAGTTGGAAATCCATTGGTAGCTTGGCTCATTTGGAAGCAGGCCAGAGACTTTTGGCTCGGGAGGTTTATCAGTTGGCTGATCTGGGGGTCTGCCTTTCAACCTCAGATGAGGGGAATGTCGTGGTGCATAATGGAGCGGAGTCTTCGCTTGTAGCAGAAGTCAAGGGAAAGCAATTCAGGGATCCAGCTTTGGCACAATTGAGGGAAGCAATTTTAAATCACAAGACTTCAGCATTCTCATTCGGCAATGATGACGGTGTCCTGTGGTGTCAAGAGAGGTTATGTGTTCCAGATGTAGATGATCTCTGGGAAAGGGTAATGGTAGAGGCTCATTACTCCAGGTATTTTGTACACCCAGGTTCTACGAAAATGTATCACGATCTCAAGAATTTATTGGTGAAATGGTATGAAGAGGGGTGTGGCGGACTTTGTGGCTAAGTGTTCAAATTGTCAGCAAGTAAAGGCCGAGCATTAGAGGCTCGGTGGGTTGATGAAGCTTATGGAAATACCAATGTGGAAATGGGATATGATCAATATGGACTTCGTGGTGGGGTTACCTCGCACTCCACGTAGGTTCGACTTGATTTGGGTGATAGTGGATCGACTCACGAAATCAGCTCACTTCTTGCCAGTCAAGTCCACCGGTACTGCCGAATAGTACGCTCAGTTGTATATCAAAGAAATAGTCAGGCTCCATGGCACTCCAGTATCTATTATCTCGGATCGAGGGGCCCAGTTCACAGCTAACTTTTGGAAGAATATCCAGCAAGGTTTGGGTACTCAGGTAAATCTCAGCACAACATTCCACCCACAAATTGATGGGCAGGCAGAGCGGACTATTCAGACTCTTGAAGATATGTTGCGGGCTTGTGTTTTAGATTTCAAGGGTAGCTGGGATAATCACTTGCCGCTTATAGAGTTTACTTACAATAACAATTTTCATGCTAGTATTCAGATGGACCCATTTGAGGCATTGTACAGAAGGAGGTGTAGGTCTCCAATTGGATGATTTGAGGTTCGCGAGGAGGAATTTTTAGGACCAGACCTTGTGCACCAAGCTGTGGAAAAAGTTAGAGTCATTCAGGAGAGGATGAAGACTGCTCAGAGTCATCAGAAATCCTATGCGGACGTCCGTCGAAGAGATTTGGAGTTTCAAGTAGATGATTGGGTATTCTTGAAGGTGTCTCCCATGAAGGGAGTAATGCGGTTTGGGAAGAAAGGGAAATTGAACCCAAGGTATGTCAGGCCATATAGGATTGCTCAAAGGATAGGACATGTGGCTTATAGGCTGGAATTGCCCCCTTAAATGTCATTAGTGCACCCGGTGTTCCATGTGTCTATGTTGAAGAAAGTGGTTGGAGATCCATCAGCTATCGTGCCAGTTGAGACTATTGAGGTTAATGAAGAATTATCGTATGAAGAGGTTCCGGTTGCTATTCTTGATAGGCAAGTCCTTAGATCGAGGAACAAAGAAATTGCTTCAGTTAAAGTGTTGTGGCTAAGTCAGGAAGTTGAGGAAGCCAAGTGGGAAGCGGAAAATGAAATGAAAGAAAAATATCCCCATTTGTTTGAATAAGTCTAGTAGTGATCGTGTGAATTGTCATCTCTAAGAAATTATATGTTATGTTCAGTCTTGTGCAAAAGCACCCCATTTTCCCCTAATTGCTCTACTATTGTAACTTCTCAAGTTGTGCCAAAATTGTGTATGTTGTGACTATTTGAGTAATGTGCAACCCGTTGGAGTGAATGAAATTATGTGAAACTCATGTAATGGTTAAATGATTAATTGACGTGTATATTGGTAAGGATTAATTGAAGTGTATATGGCATGTTGAAGTAATTGAATTATATGGGACTTGTCCAGGTGACCAAATTATGTGCAAGGCCATGAAATAACTAGTTATGTGTGGAACTGGTTAAGAACATGTGTTTCGGGGGCTCTCTGATAGGTAGATAGGCCTAATTACAGAGGAAACTCTGATGAAATTTTCAGAAAATATCGGAGTTGGTAAAATTGGGGGTTGGCATATTGTGTTTTCAAAACCAAATGATTTCCCGATCCTCATTCGAGGACGAATGATTTTAAGTGGGGGAGGATGTAAAGACCCGTAAATTTTCTATGTCTAAAATAATGCACGAATAGGTCCCCGTGCTGTTATAACTGTAGAAATTCTTGAAACGGTACTATTTTGAGTAAAAAGTATCCCAGAACTTGAAAGATTTAATTTTCAGGGAATTGCGCGTTATGCGATCGCATAACAGGTATGCGGACCGTATAGTGGTCGCATACCTGGATAGTAGCCTGTCCAAATTGAGGACAACTATGCGGCTCGGAATGCGATCGTATTTTGGGTATGTGGACCACATAGTTGTCGCATTCTTGCGCAATGGTTTTTGCGACGGAGGTTATGCGACGCACTAGCGATCGCATAACAGGTATGCAGACCGCATAGTGGTCGCATACCGGGGGGTGTGATTCCCATTTTGGCCCATTTGAAAGCCAACTATGCAACAGGAATGCGGACCGCATAGCAAGAATGCGATCGCATTCGTGACCGCATTTCTGTGTCGGGGCTCCTATTTTCTAAATTTAAGACCCGACCCCCTATTTTATAAAATACCCCTTCCCTTCATTTTTAATGATTTTATGACAAAAAATAGAGAGATAAAAAGAGAGTTCTTGAGAGAGAAGGTTTCAACGTCATCCGGAAATTATCGAGTTATTGTCATCTTCTTCACTCAAAGAGGTAAGTCTTCACCCTATTTCCCCAATTTCTCAGATTTTGGGAAAGAATAAAACACACATAGGTTGGTTCTTGAAAATAAAAAGTGAAATCTTGCATGCATGTGAGTTAAACCCCGTAATCTAGTAAAGGAAAAAAAACAAGTTTGGGTAATTATTCTCAAAAGGGGGTTAGTAATCTAAGAGGTCGCATAGTGTTTGATAAATTGCTCAATTGGGTACAAGATTCCTAATTCTAAGTGAAATATGTCACATTGTGGAATAGATAGACGGTGCTAGACGGTCCAGTGAATTGTGAGAGAAATTAAAAAGGGGACGACTCGAGGTATGTATGGCTAACTTTAATATTCGTAGAGTCACCTTGTTGGTGTCCAAACATTCGGTATGAGCTTCTTGCTGAGTATATGTGAATTGATTGTCCGGTCGTGTTGAGGTGTGAGATTTCATTCTCTGATTTTCTTAGTCGACCATCGTGATAATTGAAATTGTGAAAGGTGATTTCTATGTGATTAATCTATCATGTGCAAGGTTCGTTAAATGCTTGAGTGTGTTGGTATGAAAGAATGGTAACAAACTCAAATGTGTAAATGTATCTAAGTGATAAGGGTTGTGTAACAAGTGATGAAAGGGAGTTGTGAATTGATCTAATTGAACCAAATTACCATGGAAATATCGTATATGACTCATTGTTGGCAAGGTTTATTGTGGCTTAACTTCACATGGATTGTTGGTCGTAATGAATTTATATTCTTGTTGATGAGCATCTTTATGGTTGAATTAATAGATGATAAAGACTATTATGAACACATGATTGGTTGGGGGTTATGAAATTATACTCTTGATGATATAAAACCCTGTGATTGAACTCTGGGTTGTTATTGTTTGCCATGAAATGTGATGGTCCAGTGGGATCGGGTTGCGCGCCGCAACATGAAGTAATAAGGGTGGAGAGGTAACAAGGGTAGAGTATAAAATGTAAGGTGGGATCAGGTTGCACGCTGCAACAGAGATGTAAGGTGGGATCGGGTCGCACGCTGCAACAGAAGTAATAAGGGTGCGATGTGATTGTAAGGTGGGATTGGGTTGCACGCTGCAACAGAAATGTAAGGTGGGATCGGGTTGCACGCCACAACATAAGTAATAAGGGTGTTATGTTATTGTGAGGTGGGATCGGGTTGCGCGCCGCAACAGGGGAAAGGATTGAAATAAGAAACTGTGGAAACCTCATTTGTGATTCTCTGTATCTCTGTGCAATACTTGTTCGGGTTTCTTTAACTGCCTCATATATGTGTATTGTTTGATTTTACATTGAGTAAATTTTGCTTATACATACTAGTACTATTCCAAAGTACTAACGTCCCTTTTGCCGGGGGCGCTGCATCTTTTATATGGATGTAAGTGGTTCTATAGCAGGTAGCTCAGTTCTCCATTAGTGGTGCCTCCTCTTCATCTTTCAGCAGTACTGGTGAGCCCCACTTCCTCCCGGAGCCATGTGTAATTCATGCCATCTCTTTTGAGTCTGTTATGTATTAGAAGGTATAGCCAGGGCCTTGTTGCCGCCAGATATTGTATAAACTCCTAGTATTTGTAGAGGCTCCGTAGACATGATGTGTATGTATATATGTATTTTGGGTAGTAACTGTACGTATTCAGAATCGTGGTCCGTATTGGAAAGTTATGTATGTATTTTTTATGTTTTTGGGAATCAGCTATTGAAATGCTAAAAGAGAAATGAACTTAAGTTTGTAAATCCACACTTAAATCCTAAGTTCCTATTTCATATGGAATATGGTGCATTGTATATACGGGGGAACGCATTGGGTAGGAAAGGCAATCCAGGTCCGCTTGACCGGGTTCACCTGGTTAGGCGCCGGTCTTGTCCCTCGGTTTTGGGTCATGACAGAGGCAGTGCTTAGCTTCATGCAATAAGAGGATACAATGCTTAGTCTCATCCAGGGAAAGGTAGTGCTTAGCCTTATGCAATTAGGGAGGCAATATTTAGCCTCATGCAAGAAGAGGAGACAATGCTTAGTCTCATGCGGAGAAGGCAGTGCTTAGCCTTCTGCAATTAGGGAGGCAGTACTTAACCTCATGCAATAAGAGGAGACAATGTTTAGTCTCATGGAGGGAAAGGCAGTGTGAAAGTAGAGTATTTCTTAGCTTGAGGTGTTTGCGCTAGGTAATTTGTCGTCATGAAGGTAGTGACTTGATGTATCTGCGGATAATGTTGTCTTATCGTGCCTTCATCCAAAGAAAAATTGTGAGTTCTGTGAGGAAAGGTCGGTTCATGCTTTTGTCTCCTTGCTCGGCCTTTGCTCCTGTCTTGGGATCCTGTTTGAGTTACCCTGGGTGACGTCTGGGCCTCATAGAAACAAAGTTTTCAAAAAATATGCATGCATTTGATAAATTGTATAAAGATATAGTTATTCGAAATGTAGTGGTATGCGATATCAAATAATTTAGATGAACCGATGACCGTGAAACATTTTAGAGACATTGCAACCTCCTTTCCTTGAATTTTAAGGGTCCTCCTAAAAATTCTGCCCCCCAGTTTAAATGTTATACTTTTTGACTATTCTACATATGACGAAATTGGTTGAACTTTCGATCTTGCCCCAATTTATGATCACGGGGAAAATGAATATTTTATTAAGATGTGACAGAACCCACAGGCTGCCTACGTATCCCCTCTTAAACGGGAATTAGGTCAAGTGTAGTTCAATTACATTAAGTGAAGAAATGTAAACAATCCTAAACATAGTATCTCTTGACTATGTCTGAGTTGACAGGTTTTGGACAAATCTCTCCAACCATTTATGCAAGTATGAGTGCTCCTACTGTTAGTACTCGATGAACCGTGTAAGGACCTTTCCAGTTGGGTGAAAACTCTCCTTTGGCTTCATCCTGATGTGGGAAGATTCGCTTTAGCACCAATTGCCCCGCTGCGAATTGCCTTGGTCTGATATTTTTGTTGAAAGCTCTCACCATTCTGTTCTGGTATAGTTGACCATGGTATACCACATTCATTCTCTTTCCATTAATAAGATCTAGTTGCTCATAGCGGCTCTGTACCCATTCTATGTCGCTGAGCTCAGCTTCTTGTATGATTCTTAGAGAAGGGATTTCTACTTTGGTAGGAATAACCGCTTCTGTACCATAGAACAATAAGTAGGGATTTCCCCTGTTGATGTGCAATCCGTGGTACGATACCCGAGCAGAGCAAACTGCAGCTTCTCGTGCCACTGCTTGTAGTTATCAACCATTTTCCTTAGTATCTTCTTGATGTTCTTGTTGGCGGCTTCCACAGCTCTGTTCAGTTGCGTCTTGTATGCTGTGGAATTCTTGTTCTTGATCTTGAACGTTTCATACATGGCCTTCATTAGATCATTTTTGATATTGGATGCTTTGTCGGTGATGATTGACTCTGGAACTCCGAACCGACAAACAATGCGATCCCGAACAAAATCTGTGATGTCCTTCTTAGTTACAGCTTTGTAAGATGTGACCTCGACCCTTTTTTTGAAAGTCTATGGCCACTAGAATGGACCTATGCCCATTTAACGCAGCGGGTTCGATTGGACCGATGACATCCATGCTACAAGTGGAGAAATGCCAAGGTGCACTTGTTGCATTGAGTTCATTGGGTGGCACTCGTATCGTATCAGCATGTATTTGGTGACACTTTTGGACATACTTGATGCAGTTTGTTTCCATAGTCATCCAGAATTATCCTGCCCTTAGTATTTCTTGGCTAAGACGAACCCATTCATGTGCGGTCCACAGGTTCTGGCATGTATTTCCTCGAGCAATCTGGATGATTCCTTGGCACGACACACCGTAATAATCCCAGGTCTAGAGTCCTTATGTACAGAATTCCTCTGATTTGAAAGAAATGTTTGGCTAACCTTCAGAGTGTGCGCTTCTGAGTATGAGTTGCATGTTCCAGATACTCTCCCTTTGCCAAGTATTCTTTGACGTCATGGAACCACAAATTTCCGTCACTTTCTTCTTCAAAATGAGCACAATAAGTCTATTGCTTATGAATTCCTATTGGGATAGGATCGATGAAGTTCTTTTCTGGGTGTTGTATCATGGAAGATAAAGTGGCCAATGCATCTGTGAACTCATTCTGAATCCTCGGAACATGTTTGAACTTTATCTTCTTGAACCTCTTGATACTCTCTTGTACACAGTATAGATATGGTAATATCTTGGTGTTCTTGGTATCCCATTCTCCTAAAACCTAATGCACCAAAATATCGGAATCTCTAATTACTAGCAACTCCTGATCATTCATGTCAATGGCCAACCTGAGTCCCAAGATGCAAGCCTCATATTCTGCCATATTGTTGGTACATGGAAACCTGAGTTTTGCAGATACCGGATAGTGTTGGCTAGTTTTTGATACTAAGACAGCTCTGATACCCACTCCTTTGAAGTTTGCAGCTCCATCGAAGAACATTCTCTAACCACAATTTGCTTCGGGGATATCTTCTCCTACGAATGATACCTCTTCGTCGAGAAAATATGTTTTCAATGGTTTGTATTCTCCATCTACAGGATTTTCTGTCATTTTGCTAACTTTCCCGTAGGCATGGGTTTGCTAACTTTTCTGTCATTTTGCTAACTTTCATGTCGATGATGTCGAACTCGCTCAGCAATATCTGTCATTTTGCTAACTTTCCCATAGGCATGGGTTTCTGGAAGATATATTTCAGCGGGTCCATCCTTGATATGAGATATGTGGTATATGCATAGAAATAATGCCTCAACTTTTGAGTTATCCATGTCAAAGTGCATCAGGTGCGCTCCAGTAAAGAGTATCGGGCAAGGTGTGAATTTCGTACTCATATAATATATTGTCTGCTCCTTTCTCCCAGCCTTATCATGTTGTCCAAGAACGCAACAAAAAGACCCATCTAGCACGGACATATAAAGCAGCAGAGGTCTCCCTGGTTCTGGTGGGACCAGAACAGGTGGTTTAGATAAATACTCCTTGATTTTTTCGAAGGCTTTCTAGCATTATTCAGTCCAGTTTGTTGCAGCATCTTTCTTCAGCATTTTGAAAATCGGCTCATAAATCACGGTTGATTGTGCTATGAAACATCTAATGTAATTGAGACACCCTAAAAAGCTCATCACATCTTTCTTGATTTTCGGAGGTGGCAAGTCCTGGATAGCTTTAACCTTTGACAGGTCTAATTCAATCCCACAGCGACTGACAATGAATCCTAGCAATTTTTCGGCAGGGATGTTTACCTTGAAAATGGTAATTACAATTATATTTGATTATGTGGTTCTAAAAATATGTGATCTAATTTAATACCAGTTGATTAAGCAGTAGATACTGAATGTGAAGCGAGGAAATGAAATAAGGACAAAAGGAACCAAGATTATGAAAACCGAGCAGCGGAGAGATCGGTCTCGAGGATGGTCCGTGAAGGCCTCGAGGTCGAGCTTTAAAAGCTTGACAATAGGAAATCGATAATGATATAACAGTGCTGAAGGCCTTAAGAGTGTCCTATTTATGATCAATAACAAGTAATAAATGAAGAATAACTCAAGAACACAATAAATGAGAAGCAATAAATTAATGGAGAAATTGTAGAGAATGTTTGTAGTTAAAGAGCATAGGATGTTCTTGTTCTTGTATATTGAGTATCATATGTCTGATAAAGTGAAAAGGGTCCCCTTTATATATGAGGGGGAATCCCAACATAGTACATGTGTGATCAAGGCAAAGAGATATGGCTAGTACAACCTCTTAATGTCACGGTACGGGCTTGTACTATTTTGTTTACTTTGTCAGCTTTAACCACGTGCCTTCTGGAACTTCCTACTTTCCCATAATATTCTTCGAAGTTTGCCCTGCCCCGAGGTATATCTACCCCTCGGAATACTTCCTCGAGGGGAGCACCTTGGGGTTGAAGTTTGGACTCTGCCTCGATACAGCCGAGGTCGAGGCTCGGAATGCTAAAGAAGCCCGAAAATCGGCCTTGCTCGATTCCACCGTATACAGATAGTCCCCGCGTTTGTTGGAGTGAAAAGACAAGAAACGATTTGAATTCACCAAACTTTTAACGCTTTTATTATTCCGTTAGACATGCCATGCTGGCGGCTGATGTGATAGGAGGGATGCTTTACATTCACACAGTTCTTGAAAAGATTCAAATTTATTACGGCGGTTAGCTGCCCTTTTGGCTTTCACCAACGTGCGTGGTCGGCCCCTATAAATACCTCTTCTATTATCCCTCATTCTTCATTATTTCTTGCACCCTTTAAAAGAGAGCCCTAATTTCTTCCTTTCTGTATCCCTTTTCTAACCAGTTCTTTCCAGTTCCCTTCGAAATATTATACCAGAAATGACGGAGACCTCCACAGTTATTCCACGAGATGACAAAGCCTCCTCATCCTTACATTCTTCAAAGGGTAAGGTAATGATACCCCTAAATCTCGAGGAGTGCATCCATGATTCCTACGAGACGTCCTCCGATTTCAAGGTTGACAAACCTTCATCGAAGTCGGGGCGATGTGAACCCATATCCCGATATATTAGCCTGATAACAAACACCGAGGAGGTGAAAGCCGACTGCAGCTGAGGAGATGCGGTCCAAGTGGAGATTCCTTCTTGGGAGGAAAACATAACCTTCCATAAAACTGGCTTCCTCATTGTATATACCTATCAATTTACCCTGGGCCCGGTAGGGCCGTCTTCGTCGTTGATAGACCCCGTGGTTCTTGATTTCTGCAAGCGATATCAAGTGACGTTCAGCCAGATTGATCCGATATTCTGGAGCATTGTTTACATGATCAGGCATTTTATCAATATGATCGAGGGGATGCCTTTCACCCTCGAGTATCTAATTAGAATGTACAGTCCCTGCCTCTACCGGGCGGTCTGATCAAACTTCATCGCCGGGCCTCGAAGGCTTTCTTTGCTTGTATCAAAGAAGACAAGGACAGAGGGTGGCCGAGCCGATTTATTCGAGTTAGGACCTCAGATTTGATTTCACCAGAAAGGATGTCGTTCCCTGAGGAATGGAATATGAATCGTAAGTTAATACTTTTAATCTTCTTTCCTGTCAACTTTCCCTCGAACTAACTCCCTTCGATGATGCAGCTGTTGCATGGTATCCCGATGCGATTAAGGATCTCCCGAGCTAGGTTCGCCGGCTTGATCCGATCTGCCTGTATGCTAAACGCGTATGGCGCGATCTGGCCATGGGCCAATGGAAAGCTAAAGATCATGGTGGGTCTTACTTTCTTGCGATACCTGAGTTCCTTTTTTAAAGGGGATTTCTTTTGAATATACCCTGACCTTTTATGTCATGTGTTTGTGAAGGCCTAGGGGAGGCCTCTTTGATGAAGGAAGCATCGCCCGTGGAAGCAGATATCCCTAAACTCAATGAGGATAGAAAGGGAAAAAGGGAACCGTCGATTGAGTTTCCGGGGCTATCGAAGGTTACAGTGCAAAAGTCCAAACCCGACCCCGCGACTTTAATCGAGAAAAATATTTCTCGATATCACTCGAGGGAGATGGGGATATAATTGCTTCTTCCTCTGCATATCTGATCACCGAAGATCTGAGGGATTTTAAATTAGAGGTTGATGGTGCCATCCTTCCTGGGGCCGAAGGGGTTATGAGGGTAGGTCAGATGATGCTCCTAAGTCGACTGTTATCCGAGATGTTTCTCGAGCTGAAGGACATTCGACGGATGAGCTGTGGGAGCTTGGATGCGAGCCGAAGGCCCCGACTGATCTATTCGATGTCATTGATGTAGGAGATTCTTCGCTGGTTTTGATATTTTCTCCGAGGGAGACACAAGATGCCCGTAACATAAAATCTTCCAATGCGGAGGTGCCTCTCGTAGGGAAGGGCGCAGTCGAGGGGCTCTTCACTATGGCCGAGAAGAACCCTAATCTTAATGCCATGTTTATTTTCGAGGAGGCTGAAAGGCTTTGCAAACAGTTAATCTCTTTGTTGATTGTTTCAAGCCTTTATTAGCATTTCCTTGACCGTTTTTCCTTCGTGCTTTCAGGAGAAAGTGCTTTACAACCGGACCACGGCCAAGTTCCAATCTGAGATGACCTATTATGAGGGGCAGCACAGGAGATTGTTATTGGAGGTGGGCGAACTCAGGGCTCTTCTTGCCCAAAAGGAGGAAGAAGAGTTGGTCCTCCGAGCCCGTTTGGAAACGGTATCTTCGAAATGGAGTGATCTTGACGAGCAGGTAACATATCTTTTTGTTCGTTTCATTTTTTCTCTTGCCTGCTATCTGTACTTTGGCATTTATCGGGCTGATCTTTGTAGCTTAAGGAGAAAGATGCCCTGATGCGGGAAGGATTCAAAGCCAGGGATGCTGAGATCCTTAGGTTTAAGCAGTGCGTGAATGAGATAACTTCGGAGAGAGAGGCCCTTCAAAGGAGTTTAACCTCACTTGAGGATTGCCTTCGGGAGGTGAGGGCTGAAAGTAGTAGATACAAAGGCCTCTATGCTGAATCGGTCACCGCGCTGTCTTTGATTAAGGCTGAAGCCTATGCGCTCATAGATTCGTGTAAGGTTGATGTTGCTGCTGCAAAAGCCCAGGCCAGGAAAGCATCCTCGGAGTCCGATATTAGGCTTGCCCGAGCTTTGGAGCATGCCAGATTAAAGTCTCGGCGACACTCTCTTGAGGATATACATTTTAGGGGGCCTTGATTTATCTGCTGAGATAGAGAGGGCGAAGATCCTGGAAAAGGAATCAGAGGCCCTGCTTGATTTCAAAAATGATTCGAGTAGTGGCTCGGAAGACGATGGAGATGAGGGTGAAATCCTCGAGGGGGCAGAGGCTGTTGAAGACCTGGGGACCAAGGGCCAAGCTGCTAGAAGCATAACCTCCGAGGAAACCGTTAAAAGCACACCCTAGTGGTAGATTTTTTCTTATTCTTCTTTCCTGTATTAGGGTTTCGATATTAAGCTTTGTAAATATGCTTCATGAACTTTTATCATGTATAAAAGGCTTGTTGCTATTCCTTGTTTCTTTTCTAGTTTCTTGAAATAGGCTTCGATGGCCTTCGATTATTAGTCCGATGAATGGGATTTAGAAATGGAATCTTGGCAGTTCAAATTGGCCCTGAGGCTTTTTAGGTTGGCGTTCAGGTTCTTACACATTGGGTTGGTACAACCTTTAATAATGTGGCAAGCGACTTAGTCTCTTACTCGTTGGCCCTTAGGCGCTTTAGTTAACCGTTTCGAGCTCGGTCTCCGAGTCGTATTTGACTCGAGCTCATCGACCCTTAGGTTTTTAATTCGGTCCTGAGGCACTTTCGGTCGGTACAACCTGTAGCTGGCGACTCGGGCTCTTACGCTTTAGGTCGGTACGACCTTTGGTGTAGCTGGCGACTTAGGCTCTTATGCAATGGCCCTTAGGTGCTTTTAGGTTAACTGTTTCTAGCTCAGTCTCCGAGTCAGATTTGACTCGAGCTCATCCTCCTTTAGGTTTTTAATTCGGCCCTGAGACGCTTTCGTTCGGTACAACTCTTAGCTGGCGACTCGGGCTCTTATGCTTTAGGTAGGTACAACCTTTGAGATAAAATTCCGATGCGAGGGAAAAACAGCACAACGCATGCTTTAAAACCCGAGGCCTTCGAGTTGTCTTTCATTGGGCACCAGCAAGGAATTATTGTGAAGCTAAAAATGAAAAAAATGGGAGGAGGTTATACCTCAGCAATAATATCGCCTGAGCATTGATATGTTCCAATTGCTTGGAAGTCGCTCGCCTTCCATGCTGCCGAGTTTGTAGGACCCTTTGCCGATTACTCCGAGGACGCGGTACGGTCCTTCCCAACCCAGGCCTAGCTTCCCTTCATTAGGGTTTCGAGTGCTCAGGGTGATTTTTATCAGGACTAAGTCCCGAACTCCGAAATATAGGAGGTTTGTTCTCCTGTTATAGTATCTTTCGATTCTTTGTTTTTTGGGCAGCCATCCGCACTAGCGAAGCTTCTCGCTTCTCGTCTAATAGCTCGAGGGCCGTAGTCATAGCTTCACTTTTTGAGTCCTCGGTGGCATTTCGAAATCTGGCACTAGGTTCTCCCACCTCGACCGGTATCAAGGCCTCGGACCCATATACAAGAGAGAAAGGCGTCTCTCCTGTGCTAGATTTAGAGGTGGTCCGATATGCCCACAGTACCTCGGGCACTATCTCCCTCCATCTCCCTTTTGCATTTTCTAACTTCTTTTTTAAGTTTTGAATGATGGTTTTGTTCGTGGACTCGGCCTAGCCATTTGCACACAGGTGGTAGGGTGTTGATAGGATTCTTTTGATTTTGTGATCTTTAAAAAACTTTGTTACTTTTCCTCCGACGAACTGCCTCCCGTTATCACACGTTATCTCAGAGGGGATCCCGAATCGGCATATGATGTGATCCCAAATGAAGTCGATGACTTCTTTCTCTCTTACCTTATCATAAGCATGTGCTTCTACCCATTTTGAGAAATAGACAGTCATAAATAGCATAAATCCGGCCTTACCTGGCGTCCTTGGTAGGGGCCGATGATGTCCATTCCCATTTCATGAAAGGCCACGGCGACAAGACTAAATGCAACTGTTCGTCGGGTTGGTGGATCATTGGTTCAAATCTTTGACATTTGTCGCATTTTCGAACTAATTCGTTTGTGTCTTTTCCATACTGTCCCAATAGTAACCTTCTCTGATCACCTTTCAAATTAAGGAATCGGCACCGAAGTGATTCCCACAGGTGCCCTCGTGGATTTCTCGAAGTACATAGTCGGTGTCTCCCGGCCCTAAGCATACTACCAAGGGTCCGTCGAAGGTTCTTTTGTACAAAGTTCCATTTTCGTCGAGTGAAAATCAGGCTGCCTTGGTCCAAAGGGCCCTCGACTCTTTTGGGTCTGCAGGTAGCTTCCCACTTCCCAAATAATTGATGTACTGACTTCTCCAATCCAATATTAGGCTGGTGGAGTTGATTTTGGCATGGACTTCCTTAATCACCGGTTTGGATAGCTGAACAATAGCACAGGGAAGAATGTCGTCTTCCTCTACGGACGATCCCAGGTTTGCAAGTGCATCTGCCTCGTTGTTATGCTCTCGAGGTATGTAGAACAGGGTCCATCCTTGGAAGCGATGCCAAGTGACTTGAAGTTTGTCTAGGTATCGTTGCATCCTGTCCTCGCGAACCTCAAAACTCCCATTTACTTGGTTTACTACTAGAAGGGAATCACATTTTGCTTCGATGATTTCTGCTCCTAAGATTTTGGATAATTTGAGACCTGCAATCATAGCCTCATACTCGGCTTCGTTGTTAGTCAACTCTGTAGTTTTTATAGATTGCCTAATCAAGCCAACCGTAGGTGGTTTCAGAATTACACCGAGCTCGGAACCTTTCACGTTCGAGGCATCGTCGGTGAATAGGGTCCATACCCCTGATGTTATGCCCGTTTTTAGTAAAATTACTTTTTCTACCTCGGGCACGAGTGCGGGTGTAAAGTCGGCCACGAAGTCTGCCAAAATTTGGAGTTGATAGCCGTTCGGGGTTGATATTCGATATCATATCCCTCGAGCTTGGTAGCCCATTTGGCCAATCGGCCCGACAATTCGGGTTTATGCATTATATTCCGAAGAGGATATGTCAGTAAAACACATATATGGTGACATTTAAAATAAGGTTTCAGCTTCAGAGACGCACTTATCAATGCTAGAGCTAATTTTTCTAAGTGTGGGTACCTGGTTTATGCAATCTCCCAGGGTTTGACTCACATAGTAGACAGGGAATTGCGTACCTTGCTCGTCTCGAACCAATACGCCACTTACTGCCACCTCAGATACTGCCAAATACAGATATAGCGTTTCGTCCTCTTTCAGAGTGTGGAGCGAAGGTGGGCTTGAGAGATACAACTTTAAACCTTCCAAGGCATGTTTCCACTCCGGGTTCCATTAAAAGTTGCTTTTCGTTTTAAGCAGGGAGAAGAAGTGATGGCTCCGATCTGATGATCTCGAGATGAATCGGCCTAACACTGTTATTCTCCCGGTCAGTCATTGTACGACCTTCACATTGTTTACCACCGTGATTTCTTTGATGGCCTTGATTTTGTTGGGGTTGATTTCAATCCCCCTATTTTATGCCATGAAGCTTAAAAACTTGCCGAACCTATGCCAAAGGCGCACTTCTCGGGATTGAGCTTCATGTTATAGCTCCTAAGCATGTCGAAAGTTTCCTGCAAATGAGTCAAATGGTCCTCTGCGCGCAGGGACTTAACTAGCATGTCATCAATGTAAACTTCCATGGATTTTCTATTTGATGTTCGAACATTTTATTAACTAAGCGTTGGTATGTGGCCCCTGCATTTTTTAGTTCGAAGGGAATTACATTGTAGTAGTACATGCTATATTTCGTAATGAACAAAGTTTTCTCCGTATCCTTGTAGTTCATTTGTATTTGATTATACCCGGAGTTGGCGTCGAGAAAAGTGAGGATCTCGTGGCCAGCCGTGGAATCAATCAAGCGATCGATATTGGGAAATGGGAAAGAATCTTTAGGGAATGCTTTATTTAAGTCTTTATAGTCTACGCACATTCTCAACGTGTTCCCCTTTTTAGGAACTACTACCACATTGGCTAGCCATTCGGGATATTTTACTTCCCTGATGGACCCTACTTTGAGGAGTTTTGTTACCTCGTCTTTGACGAACGCATGCTTTATCTCGGACTGAGGCCTCCTTTTCTACTTCACCAGTTTGAACCTGGGGTAGACGCTTAGCTGATGGGTGGTTATTTCTGGTGGGATCCCTGTTATGTCTAAGTGGGACCAATAAAAGCAATCGACGTTGTTAACAAGAAATTGAATGAATTTTTTCCTGAGTTCGGGGGTTAATCCCGTTCCCAGGTATACCTTTCAATCTAGAATATGTTCCATCAGGATGGCTTGCTCCAGTTCTTCGACCGTTGAATTGGTCACGTCCGATTCTTCAGGAGCGATGAAGGTTCGAGGAGTGAGGAAGTCTTCTTCATCGTCCTCGGGGACCTGTTCATTTCTTGACCCCTTTGAGGGTATATGGGCACCGGTGTCCTTTTGCGCACGGCGAACATTTCATTTGCTGCGAGTTGCTCCCTATATACTATTTTCACGCCATATTTAGTTGGGAATTTCAACATCTGGTGGAGAGTTGACGGTACTGCCCTCATGTGGTGTATCCACGGCCTTCCCAGCAGGGCGTTGTATCTCGTGTTACCTTGATGATATGAAACTTGGTATCCCGAACCGTATCGGACACGTTGACTGGGAGGGTGATTCCCCCTTCATCATTTCGCTCGTCATGTTAAATCCACTGAGGGATCGAGAGTCGAGAATGATTCGGTGGAGCAGCTCGAGCTGCTCCACTACTTCCAACCTTATTATATTGGCCGAACTACCTGGATCCACGAGCACACGTTTAATTTGAACGTTATTCAAGAAAAAAGAAATTACCAATGCATCATTTTGAGGTTGAGACAAGGTCTCAATGTCCTCTTCGCTGAATGAAAGGGCATCTTTGGGCATGTGGCTCCGAGTTCGCTTTTCTCTGGTGATGGATACTTTGTTCGTTTGAAAATGGGTCCCTGGGGGACGACGACTCCTCCAATAATCATGTGGATAACATGTTGTGGTTCTTCTGTTTCATTTTTCTTGTTTGCCTCTCTTTCCCGTAATTGATTTTTGGCTCGGTCACTGAGAAACTCTCTAATGTGCCCTTTGCTAGTCAGTCGGTGCACCTCTTCTCGGAGCTGTCTGCAGTCCTCGGTCCTATGGTCGTGTGTACCGTGAAATTCGCATATCACATTTGGGTTCCTTTGAGAAGGATATGATAGCACGGGTCTTGGCCACCTGGTGTCTTTTATTTTACTAATGACCGATACTATATCGGAAACATCAATGTTGAATTGTACTCAGATAGCCGGGGTGCTTCTATCGGCCATGCATGCCTGTCAAACCTCTTGTTTACAAGTCCCCGAGGACTTAGGCCTCGGTCTATCCTTTGATCACTTCGAGGTAGATTGCGCCTCGGGATATTTCTCTGATTCTCTACGTACGGTTGATATCTTTCTTTGTTCATTCTTGGTTCTCTCTCTGGAAGTCTTGATTCTTTTGCTAAGACTCTGCTAGGATATACTGAGCCCGAGGGGGCTTCCAATTGGTCGTCCTCGACCCTGATCTTTGATTGATACATGTTTTGTACATCCGCCCAAACCACGCGGGGGTGTACTCAATTATGTTTTGCTTCAGCTGTTTCGAAATTATCGAACATCGCTCATTCAATCTCTGAGTGGAGTCTTGCACTGCCCAGTCATCGGAGACCGGTGGTAGTTCCATTCATTCCAGTTGGAAGCGGGATAAGAACTCCCTCAACATCTTGTTCTCTCTTTGTTTGATTTTGAAGACATCATATTTCCTTGTAGCTACCTTGATGGCACCAGCGTGTTCCTTTACGAAGGAGTCTGCCATCATGGCGAATGATGCGTGGCTAGAATTCATGATTTTAAGCATTATATACCTTGCATTTTATGTGCTTTAATGATAAAANTCGGAAAATACGCGCAAGAGTCGAAAAGGAGCGACCCGGGACAAGCCTGGCGTTAGCCAAGCGTTTGGCTCTTAAGGCCAGGGGGTGCCTGGCGTTACCCAGGCGTTATCCCCCAAATGCCAGGGGGTGCCTGGCGTTACCCAGGCGTTATCCCCCAAACGCCAGGGGGTTCCTAGCGTTACCCAGGCGTTATCTCCCAAACGCCAGGGTACCTGTTTCGGTGAAGTCCTAGTTTTAAAGGTTTTTAAGTGTTTCCAAGTGGGAATAGGAGTCTCTTACACGGTTAGGGTTTGTCTCAACCATATAAATAGACCCAAGAACACATCTTGGGGGGGGGAGACGATTTTGGAGAGCAAATACACAAACAAGATCATTGAAGGAGCAAGGATTATCAGTTTTTCTTCATTTTATTCGAGTATTTTCAATT